>VWYI01018016.1:391690-412764 GCA_013399455.1 Anthoscopus minutus
CCCGAGCCGCAGCTTTCAGCCCCGTTCCCAGCCTTTCCCCCTTCCCAGGGTCGTGTGCCGCCCTCCCGTCCCCCAAAGCGTCCTCTTCTCGGGGTACCACCCCGGCATCTTTCCCCCCGCGGTGCACCCTCGCTGCGCTCTCCGTTCCTGGGGTATTCCCCGCGTTCAGATGCGTGCAGTTCCCCACTGTGACCCCTCTGTGCCCCCCCGTGCATCCTCCTCATGGCCCGCGCTCGGTGCCGGTCCCGCCGCCCGCCCGGGGCCCCGCGCCGCTGGAGGCGGTGTTGAGCCTCGGCGGCTCCGGGGGAGCGCAGAGGCCGGAGCCCACGGACCCCCGGCGGCCATCGGGGCTCGGTAACCGGAACCCGGCAACCGATCCACCTTTTCTGCGGATTTCTCACCCACGCAACGGATTCAAACGGAGCAAATTAACAAGTGAAGCCCCGGAATTGCCGTTCCCCTGAGTGCTCAGCTGCACCGTAACACACGGCAAACAGAGCGGTCGAGGTCACCGGGGGATTCATCCTGCCCGGGAAGGGTCCAAGCTTTCCCCCCACCCACGGCACCAGGAAAGGAACCGTAGAATCGCTGACAATGGGTCCATGCAAGCGTTAATGGAGCAAACGCAGAGGATGTCAAATATTCCCAACCTTATTAATTAGCTTATTCCAAGTTAACCTGAGGCAGGTGAATTGTCAGTTCAACTTTATCATCCCAGATTCTGCCAAGCTTGAGGTTAAAACCGCCCAGGGCAAGCACTGAGTCACACTGTGGGGCTGGAGAGAGCTTTCACCCTTTGGAATGTGAAACCAAGCTGGTTTCACACCCAAAAAACCCCAAGTGCAGCTGCCTGGGACTTGGTTTGGAGCATTGCCCCTCCCTGTATCCCCACCTCCCCAAGCTGCTCTCTTTCTCCCAGGATGACAAGCCTTTCTGCTCCACAGCCATGCCAAACATCTGCTTCCTGCTCAACAAGCAGAGTTTTGGGCCACCACAACCATCGCAATTCCATACCTAAGCCAGCTCCGCCCCAGTTAGTGAGACAGCACTTATCTTATGCTGGGACCCCAAATTCTCTCTTCTGCAGGAGGACTCCAGCCCCACTAAGCACAGCAGAGCAGCTCCACTGTGCCATCCCATATGCAGGTGTCCTGTGTTCCTGTTCCTGATCACACAGTGCAGCCCCTCCGTGATACCACACATTGCAACCCGCTGCGGCTCAGGCATCAATTGAGACACAACCCGTATTAACTAAACAGGTTTATAATAATTCAAGTATTCTGAGGGTGAGGACAATAAGTAGTAGGAAATACAATTTGCATAATAAATATCAATATCACAACAGCTAAAGCAAACCATGACAAATTATCTGCTGGTAAATGGCCGGGAGATTACAGAATGCAAATTGCAAATCCTGAACTCTAGGAAATGACTTCCCTAACCTCCCGCGTCTCATTCAGCAGACGGAGAGGGACTTAGGGTGGACTCAAACTGTCGATGTTCCTGCTGGAGACGTCTTAGTGCCTTCCATTATGCATCAACTTTAATTTCAAGAGGAAAGCTATTTCCTCTGTCCTGGAAGCTTAGCCTCAGATTATTTGTCACAGAGTGTTTAGCAGCGATGCTGCTGGCCCGCTGGCAGTGATTGAAAGCTGTATCAAATCAAATCACCAGCAGCCAGGGACAGCACGGAGCCAGGAGTGGCAGTGGGAGCGCAGGCACAGGGGCTGGGGCACGAAGGAGACTGACGCGACCCACGAGCACAGGGGGTGTAACCGAGTGTTCCAGGATGAGGTCACTCCCTGAGCCCTGCCGGCAGAGTGGGCACTCACTTCTGAGACTCACTTGTGCCAGGGACGCTGGAAAGCCCTGTGCCAGCTCTGGAGCAAGGCCTAAAGCTGTGGCCCAGGGAAAACCCAAGGGCCAGCAAAGCCTGTCGATGCCACTCCAGAACTTTGCATCAGTGAGGAGAGGAGCCTGTGACAGAGAGCTCCCAGGATGCTGCTCTGAGCTGCCGGCAGTGAGGGCTGAAGCGCTGCGTGCTCTGAAATCAAGCTGTCCCCAGGCCACCAGCTGCAGCTGTAGCAATGCCCACACCAAAGATCAGCTTTCCTTGCCTTGACATGGGTCAAGAGCGGCAGGAATTCCTCCTGGGAGCCTCACCCGTGCCACTTGGAGACCCTTCCCATGTGTTGTTCTGGCTCCCCCCGCTGCAGTTTAGCACATCTCAAAGACCAGATGGTGTTTTTGCATTTTAAACCAAATAAGCCATTGTTTGTTAATTCAGCCTTTAAATCAGAGCAGAAATGAACTTAAAAATGTGAATTCCAATCTGTGGTATAATTCCAGAGACAGAGCCAAGCCTCACAGTTTCAGACACAGAAAGGCAGGAGAAGGATAAAGGCGATTTGTGCTCTATCCCCCTGTGACACAGCACAGGACAGTGGCTTGGACATGCTTGGAGCGGTGTTTGGAAGCAAGACGAAGCCTTAGACCCATGGATGAGCAGCAGCTGCTGTCAACAGGGCCAGGGATGGGAGCAATGCTGGTGCAAACTGGCACCAGTCCTGCCACTGCCACCATTGGGCACACAACATAACCCAAGGGGTGGCAAATTACAAATAACTGACACCAATTGCATCCACTGCAGGAGAATTTATGGTAGAAGCCATTTACGGGTGGGATTACAAAACCAACGATCAATTAGTTTCCTTTCCTTGGTTTCAGAGATGGACAGGGGCAGCCAGGGTGCTGGTCCCTACATCCATGTAAGAAGGGAAAAAGAACCCAAAGCCACCCAAGTTCTCCCTCCCTAGAAAAGGGCGATCCCACAGAACTTGTCCAGGTACAGCAGGAGTTGCCATTCCTTCGTGGCTCTTTGAGCCTCACATTAAAGGTGCTGCAGAGTCCGCAAACAAACTGCTTCCCCACACCTGGCAGTGTTTGTTCTCTCACCATTTTCTGTCAAGAGAAATAAAACAGTTGTCGATCTTGGGGAAAGCGTTGGCTCTGAAATTTTCAAAGAGCTGCATGGAACTTTAGCCACACAATTCACATGAAAGCGGCGCGGGGCTAAATCCTGTGTAACTCTTTGAAAATGGAGGAGTTTTGTCAAAAGGAGTCCACAGAAGAAATAATCAAGTTATAGCATTTCGGATTTAATGCCTGCCTGAAATACATCTCGGTGCTTGCTGGGTGTGCCGTGTCCCCTTTTCCTGTGGGATCCTTTGGTGGGACCACAGAGCATCTCCTCACACCAGTCCCCAGCCCAGGGAAATGCCTCTTTAAACATCAGGTAAAAGTGCAAAGCCTAATTTCCAGGCTTTCACGTGCTGTGACAAAGTTGTCGTTGGCCACGCTCTTCCTCTATAAATTCAGGGTTTAGTTACAGCACAAATCGCTCCCAATATATTTTATTTATCTGCCTTCCACTGCAATGAGCAGCAAATTTGTTCAAAGTTTCCAGAGGTAAAACAGAAGCCGAAGCTCAGAGCTGTGCCGAGGACAGAGGGAACGTGGGCTTGTCCAGCTCCCAGGGCTGGGATCTCTGGGGATTGGTGCTCAGTCCTGTCACCCAGAGCAGTGGTTGTCACCTCTGTACCACACATGTGCTGGGCACCCGCTGCAATCACCAGATTTTCACACAGAATCTGCACAATCTGCAAATTCACACAGAATCCAGCCCCATACCCACTGGATATTCCCATTAGTCGCTTTCCTGCAGGTGTGGGGGGCTGTTTTTAAATTTTCATTTTTGTTTCTAGAGCTAAAAGATTCCATTTAATTATTTTTGAGCCACGAGTGTGACAATAAAATGCAAAAGTCTTTTGATTTTGGAGCAATCCTATTGAAGATCTGAGGGGCTGTCATCAGTGCAGCATCAGTCTTCATTATCTGATTCTTTTTTCAATTGGCTGAGCTTTACAGAGCACAGGGCTCTTTCAACAGGATGATAAAGGGGTATTTGAAATAAACAGAGAGTCCCCAGCCAGCCAGTACCTCAGATTGCTGTGGACTGTGACTTAATGCTAACTCCTGTGAACTCCAGCTTTTTATCTTTTAATAAAAAAGCCATACAGATGGGATTCTTTGCTCAACTAAAACCTTTGTTAAAAAAACCACCCCAAACCCTAAGGAACAACAGATACTGAAAGTATAAAAGTTCTCCCTGAGCAAAGTCTCTTGCATGGATTTATTCAAGACCTCCCCAAAAAAAGAACATTTCCATGGCACTGAGGGCTGATGTGCTGTTGTCCCAGCCCTGAAGAGGACTGGGCTGACTCCAGCTCTGCTCACATCAAGCTGGGGTGAGAGACATTGTTCTGCCTCACCCCAATATGGAGCAGGGGTCTTTCCACCCCTAGGACACCTGAGTTTACCCAAAAGTCTCATTTTTGCCCCAGATCCAGCCTTGTGTTTTGGCACAAGGAGCTGCTAGGACTGTGGCATTTAGTGCCTGATAAGGTGTTTACTCACTTTCCTCTCATCTCCAACAAGCACAACCAGAAAGGTTAAAGCTCTCCAGTCTGCTGAAACAAGATGAAATATTTTCAGATGGTTTTAAAGAAACCAGATGATTCCCCAGCGTAAGGGTAAAGCAGGGACAGTCCATCCAGCCAAGCTCCCCTGCCAGCCCAGTCTTTTTACTGCTGGAGAATGAGGAGTAAGCTATTATACAGATTTTTAAAAATCTTTTTTTTAAATATGTATCTAATTGAGAAAGGAAAGGGACAAATCATTTTATGCTCTTGCATCATCCTTCCTGCAGATGAGTCTCTAATGCACCCACGCCATAAAATGCAGGAACTGTGCCCTCTGCATGTTGTCGTGACAAATTTCAAATCAAGAGGGTGCTTGAATGGGATTTATTACAATTGGAAGACAAGAAATTGTAATCTTTATGAGCCAATGACACAGAGCCTTATAATAGGAGAATGAAGTATCATTTTAAATGTAAAGCAAATTAGATTACTGGGGTCAAACCCTTCTACAGAGACATCATGTCTTCAGAGTGCCTCGTGCATTTGACATCCTCTTTTCAGGTTTCACATTAGCATTTAAGTGTTTTTTAAGTGTGTTTAATATTCTTATAGGAGAAAAGTGCCTGGGAAAGTCAAGACACTGAGATCACAGGGAGAGGGGGAAGGAAGACACCAAAATAAGTGCCTGGGAAGCCACAGCCACCGTGAGGAGGGCTCCAGCACCAGGGACACTGGTTCAGCACAGTCCACTCATGAACTGAGCCTGTGTCCTCCAGCAGAGCTGGGGTCAGCTCCACTCACCATCCCAGCACCCAGGTTTCAGTGTCAGCATCTGCTGGGAGCAGCCAGGGACACTCTGGCACTGCCAGCCCAGCCCCACGCTCCAGACAGGCACCATAGCAAATTGTTTGGGGTTTTTTGTTTGTTCGTTTGTTTGTTTTATATAAGCTGCTGAGAGAAAAAAAAAATCCCCGCTTTTGATCCCATCAAAGGCCTTATCTTCCCCACCACATGATGTCTCATGGGTGTTGTCTGCCCCACCTAGATTCCCAAAAACCCAGCTCCATCCCAATGGTGTTGTTTAATCCTGGGGTTTGGAAACATCCAAAAGGTGCAGAAGCAGCAATCCCCAAATCACAGGACAGGGTTTGAGTCTGCTGAAACATTCTGCTCCTCATCTGCACAAAGTGAGCCTCATAAAGTGACCTCTAAGGGCACCAGCAAATCCAGTAAGACCATCCACTATAAATACACTGCTACCAAGAATGGACTGGTTTTCCTTCTGGTACCTCACTCCTGCGAGAGGCTGCAGGTCCTGAGCCAAAAAAAGTGAGGCTGAGATGATTACACCAATGTGAATAAACACCTGAGCGCACAATGCAAAACTGGGGCTGTTCCTCTGATTTCAGAGACTTCACATCTTAATCATCTGTCAACACCACACGTACCCGAGCTCAGTGCAGAGGAAAGGTCTCCCAGAAGGGATCCAAACACCACACATGAAAGGAAGAGCCTTACTTAGCCTAGAGGGAATTTCAAATGAGGTTCAGCATTACTTCAGCTCTCCCTGTCAGGAGCACTTAGGTTTTCACTGACTCCTTTTGTACCAGCCGGGCTCGCTTTGAAGAATTTGCAAACATCTTCACCTTCAGCTCCCATCTGCGCTCTGGCTCGTTCCTGGCATGGTGATAAGAGCTCCAGAGGCACAGCCAGGGCTGGGACCCAGCTGCAGCAGGTGTTGGGCAGCAAACAGGAGTTTACCCCTCCTGCCCCAGAAAAGCTGCTCATCTCAGCAGACAGGTAAGGTGCCAAGACAAACACTGCTGGAGGGTCAGAGGAAGAAGTGGCTGGTGCTGGCATGCTGCTGGCCAGAGCTGGCAGCCCAGGAGCTGCTCCAGGACACACACCAGGGTCACCAACCCCTCAAACCAGAATGAGACTCTGGTGAGACTCAGTGCTTATCTGTCCTCTACTTTCCACCTGCCCTCCTCCTCACTGGGGAGCATCCTTCTTGTTCATCACCAGAGACAGGCTGTGGGCATTGGCACGGGCTGGGGAGAGGGACAGTGGCTGCTACAGACACACAACATGCTGGGAAAACCTCAGTGTGCACTTTCCCTGAGGTGAAGTGCAAAGGTCTCACAGGGTGCTCAGAAAAGGACCCCAAACGTCTCTTCTTAAACAAAAGACTTAGCCTGACTGGGGATTTGGGAGGGCAGATAGGGCCAGGCTGAGCTCCAAATGGACTTTGGGAGATAAAGGGAGAGCTGTGCTTTCCAATGGGATTGCTGGGCTTGCTGGCCACCAGCCAGGGTGCAGCAAAGCTCCTGCCATTCCCTGAGCTGGATGGGTGAGACCCACAAGTCCCTGAGTGCAGCCACCCTCTGCTCAGCATCCTCTGTGTCCTTCCTCCCCTGCTCAGCATCCTCTGTGTCCTTCCTCCCCTGCTCAGCATCCTCTGTGTCCTTCCTCCCCTGCTCAGCATCCTCTGTGTCCTTCCTCCCCTGCTCAGCATCCTCTGTGTCCTTCCTCCCCTGCTCAGCTCCCAGCAGCACCAGTGCATGGAGCTATTACACACAAACACACCACACATGAACACACACACGGGGTTTTAAACATGCATCTTAGCCTGGTAATTGCGGGGCTTTTGTAAGCTTGTCTCAACTTGCCGACAGCTACAGAGGAAAACATAATTCGTTAACTCTATGCAAGTGTTAAAGAACAAAGCTGGAACTCCCATACAATTATATTTTATCTCAGAGCAAGGTGAAATCATTAGATATTAGTGAAGTGCAGTGGCACAAAAATGATCTGTTAGCGGGGGTTCACTACATTGTATTTCCAGAGCCAGGAAGATCAATGTGTTCATGCATCATGAATTAGTCTCATGCCTTCGTCTTCGCTGCTCTCCGGAAACCCAACATGATCTATCGCCAGCCATACATCATTGTTTCAGCATCGCACAGCAATGACAAAGCTCCAGTTTCCACTTGTCACACTGACCAGCTGCATTTTTCTGCACAAGAGACAAAAAATGTTAAGGAGGAGGAAGAGGGTCATTTCTGGGCCAGGCTTCGCAGTAAATTTCAGCCCTTCAAACCTCTCCTGTTTCTGTAGATCCATCACTTTTATAATCTGTGCCTAAACTTGCTTTCCTTGCTTATATCCAAAGCCTGGAAGAGCTGAGGGAAATTGAAGGAATAAATCCATTAAGGGATTCTGCTGAGCGCCTTCCTGCTGCTGCAAAGCTCTGCCTCCTTGGGTGCATCCTCTGGGCTTGTGTCTGGAGCAGAGAGGTTCCCATCCTTCAATCCATTTGTCCTCTCCCCCTCTGAGTCAATAGGAAAATATCACTTTCACAAACACCTGTCAGTGTGAGCTCTCTGGAAGAGCCTCCTCTGCTCTTTTATTGTTCTCCCCTCAGACACACAGACCAGGAGATGCTGCCTCCACCTTTGCTCACCACTGGCCAGGGTAAAATCCTCTTTTTTCCCTGCTGTCTAATCCAGTCAGAAGCTTGAGTGTTCCCTTTTCCCTCTTGGCCACAGAAACATCCACGTCTGCACACAGCAATTAATGATGGAAACAGGCAGAGCATGGCAGTTGGGTGGCTTCTCCCACCTCCAGCACTCACCCCCTGCCCAGCCTGGAGCAGCTGGACAGCCCATGACTCTGATGTCCCCTCACCACCCCAGAGCATCTCCAAGACGTCACTGTTCCTGTTTCACAGGGCACAGAGCTGGGGACTGATGTGTCCAGCCCCATGGAAACTGAGACAACACCTGGGTCTCCACCATTGCCCCCTTCCCTGCTTGTGAGCATCCAGGCAGAGCACAGGGGCTGTGCCCTGCTCAGGGTGGGTGGGTGGGTGGGCAGGAGCTGCCTTGGCACTGCCAGCCCCCACCACCCAGCCAGTGCTGGGCATGCAGGGGCCAGGCTGCAGTGTTTGTTTTTTTAAAGCCATTGATCAGCACTGTTTGAAACATGACAGTGTGCCAATACTTCCCTTGTTACGTGACAGATGACTGCATGGACCCAGGGCTAATGCTGCTCTCGCTCCTTATTATTCTCTAATGCTCACAAAGCAGCTGACAGTGGGCTGAGCTCTTTAGGGCAAATCGTTTCTTTCCTGGTCCTGGATGCTTTCAAGGCAATAATTCAGCCATGGCTGGTCCCTCAGACTCCGTTTGGGTTTGTCTGCACACCTGCCCTCCCCACCAGGAGGGAGCTGCCAATCCTTCCCTGCCCTCTCCAGGGAATCCCAGAATCACTGAGGTTGGAGAAGATCCCCAGGATCATCAAGTCCCACCTGTGCCCGATGTCCACCTTGTCCCCAGCCCAGAGTGCCATGTCTGGTCTTTCCTTGGACACCTCCAACAATGGGGACTCCAAACCTCCCTGGGCAGCCCCTTCCATGGCCTGAACACCCTTTCCATGGAGAAATTCCTGCTGGTGCCCATCCTGAGCTCCCCTGGCCGTTCCCTCTCCTCCTACCCCTGTTCCTTGGGAGCAGAGCCTGACCCCCCGGGTGTCCCCTCCTTTCAGGGGACACAAGGTGCCCCTGAGCCTCCTTTTGTGCAGGCTGAGCCCTTCTCCCAGCTCCCTGAGCTGGAATTCCTCTGCCAATCCTCCCTATCACCCCATCCCCTGCCCCTGCGCAGCCCTCGGCGGGGCCGGGCAGAGGCTCCTGGCCGCGGCAATTGACGGCGGCGAGCGGGGAGCCTTTCAGAGCCTCTTTGTTGCTTTTAAACAATGACTGTTGCCAGAGCTATTTTCGCTTCCTCTCCCCCGCTTGCCCCCTTCATACAGCGCTGGGGCTCTTTTTTTTTTATTATTTTTTGTTGGTTTTTTTTTAAATCGATGGGCTCAGATAGCGCCATACTCAAAGTGACCTTTCGAATCCCAGCCGGAGCCGGGTCAGCTTAAATTGTGCTCTCCGCCCCCGCAGAACATGAAAGCCTTTTCATTCCTGGCTGACGGGCTGGGGAAGAGCGTGGCTGTTTTGAGGACATCCACTGTGAGCCCGGGCCTGGCATGAACAATAACCAGTGGCTTCCTGCCCTCGGCGGCAGCGTCGCTCCGCCGTGACCAGCACCATTATCTGCTGCATCCTGATTTTTTGGCCACCCTACTTCTGCACTTGGAAAGGCAGCTGAGATAGCCAGCTGAAATCCTGACACCTGAAAGCACGTGGAAATCCAGACAAACCTGAATGTTGTCTCCACAGGGGGGTTGGCAAGCATCCCGCAGAACATGCCTGGCAGGGAAGTGCAGCTCTGAAAAGCTCCAAGTCTTTGCAGGGCCTGCAATCAGCCAGGTATTTTGTCTGCTGGGGAAACCAGAAACCTCACTTTCGTGCCCTCCAGTCCATAATTCTCACACACACCACTAAATTCTGGCATCTGCTTCAGCTGCAGACCACAGAGCATCGTACCTTGAATTACATAAGCCAAATGGATTCCCTGTGCCCCCCGTTTCCAGGTTAGATATTTTCCTCCAGCAAAGAGAAGGAACAGAGTGACACACGCCATGCTCAGCACAGGCAGGAGCATCTCCTCTCACAGGGAAGCAGGAACAAATTGCTTCTATTTCTTGAAACCTCTTCCCAGGTGTACTTTGCCCTTTCCAGATGGAAATGGGAGTCAGCTGGGCTCTAACAGTGCTCTAAATTCCCCTCTGTTATGGCACCACAGACAGCCTGTATCAAACACATCCATCTGCAAAGCTGTTCCTGAATGGAAATGGCCAAGAACGCTTTGCCCAGGATGCTCTCCCTGGGGAGCGACATCTCAGGGCTCTTCTTCCCCAGCCTGGTGCTGCCCGAGGCCTCTGGCACCGGGGGTCAAACACACGCTGGATGTGTCAGCAGCACCTCAGCTCTTCCCTGGAAGCCGTGCCAGGCCGGCTCCTTAGGGCTCCAGCATGGGCCAGAAATGCAGGGAGCACACGGAAAATGAGCAGTGCTGTACTGATGCAGTTTGGGAAAAGCTGTTTGTTCTCTACAGTAAGCATCCTGCTCTCCCAGCAGAAATCCATCTTCTGCTGCCTGAAGTGATTTTTTTCTCCATTTTATTTCAAGAAGATGCTCAGCATCTTTTAGCATTTTACTTGAAAGTAAGGACCTCAATGGTCTTTCATACTCAGAGCTTAAATGAGTAGCTTGCTAATTATTTACTTGACCACTTAGGCTTCTAATATCTGCAAACAGGTTTCAATTTTCCCATTATTGGGAATTAGTCAAAAAGACACTGTGTCACTACAAAAAATCGATGGCTTTGATCATATTTCCTTTGCCACTATTGGATGCTTACAATTTAAGCTGTATTAAATTACAATTGGCTTCAGAGGTCCAGATCTTATCGGGGCTGATTTGCTTGGTGAGTGGAGGGGTTGCACAGTTGAACTCAAGACTTGTTGGACTTGATCCCAGCCAGCTACTGATAAAGAAAACAAATGTTTAAAGATAGGGAAGGGGGTGGGGAAAAATCTTATCTTTGGCAGGATTGGTGAGTTGTGGGCATATCCCCAGAGCTTACCACAGCTGCAGTGAAGAGGAGCTCGTGGAGATGAGGTGGCTGCTCCTGTAGGGTGTCTGTGTCTGGGAGCAAAGGGGCAAAGCTGGCATCCCTGGAGCTGGGGCTGCTCCATCGGGAGCGTGGTTCCTGGGTCCCTGCACATCCCACTCCTTGCACACCCTGACCCCCAACAAAGAAGCCCAGGTTCAAGCAGAGGCCCCACCAGGCACCACCACCCTGCCCAGGTCCCCAAGGGGCCTGGAGGGACCCTTCAGTGTGAGATGCAAAGCAGGGAGTGACCAACAGTCACAGGCAGGCTCTGAAGTGGCATCACACAGAGATGCAAACCCTGCTCTGGACATTTTATCCGATTCCAAAGCCTCAGGGAACGCAGCCCATAGCACAAGGTGCTACAGGGCTCCATAAATATTTAACAGAACAAAAACCAGGCTTGGTTTGACAGGGACCTGGCTCGCTGTGACTCGGCCCTCATCTTCTCCTTTGCCTGGGCTGGGATCCTGGCCACCCTGCATGTTTTAAATTAATATCCATGACTTTCCTGCCTCCCTGGCAGCACCTTGGCTTCTCAGTGAGTCACAGCAGGCCACCGAGCTGGGACAAAGCCCTGTCTGTGTATCTTACTCACCTCTCCAGCCTTTATATGTGGCTTTGTCTCCACGATGCTTTTGTGGAGAGACATGCACGGGCTTCTCTTTCCTCTAGAGCCTCTTCACAGGATGATTTGGACTGAAGGGTGGAGGAAACAAGCTCGTTTTTCTCAGGCATTGTGTTAAAAATACCTTCACCTCTGCAAGAAGCAGCTGCTGTTCCTCGCTGGCATCTTTCTCTTTCAGACCCTGGTGCCCGTGGTTAAAGGGACAAAAGCACAAGGATAAATTGAAGGGACAGTGCTGCAAGAGAGCTAAATATAAGTGCCCCAAGAGAAGTGTTTCCCAATTTGAGAGTTGTTTGCTGCTGGATTTCTACTCCCCTGACAAAAGGTCCCTTTCACAAGCCTGTCAGAAAGCACCAGCGAGCCCTGGGAGCACATGGCCAGAGGGGACGAGGATGGTGGCACACAATGGCTCTTCTCCCAAATGCCAAAAACCAGACACATTTCACTGCCCACGCCTGGGAGCGGCTGCACAGCTCTAATGAGGCTCAGTGTGGGCTGGGTGGCCCTGAAAGCACCCTGAGCCAGCGAGCAAGATTTGATCAGCAAACCCGAAACTTGAGGGATTTTAAGAGCTTTTGACTGGGCATTTTATTCCTGGGTAGGATGCATCCGAGAGATCTATTATGGCTGTCAGGCGAGGCTGAGGCTGCAGAGGAAGAGTTAAGTGATGCCCAGTGACACTTGCTATAATCAGATTTTCACATTGTTTGAGGAGATACAGTTCCTGAGCTCCCCAGCTGTCCAGCCTCATAACCAAACACATCTCCCAGCACGGGCAGGATGCAGCTATAACTGAATTCCCAGGAGGCCACAGAGCCCAGCCACAGCCTGAGCGGACCCAGGAACACCCCAGGGCAAGGCTAATGCTGTGATGGAAAACCAGAGCTGCTCCCCTTTCCCCTGTGCATCATCTGTCATCGAGCTCCACGTGGAAGTGGGGGAATGTTCTCCTCAGCACAGCCAGCAGCTCACACCCCAGGCAGGGGATGAGCCCAGCTGCAGCCCTGGCACAGCACATCTCAGAGGGCTCAGCCACATTCTGGGGCCAACAACGTAGGAAAAAACTCCAAACCCACAAGTCACACACAGGTTGCTGGGGTTTTTCCTTTCTCTCTCCTGGACAAAGAGCTCACTGGAAAACAGGAGTTATAAAAGACACATTTGTGACACAACTTGTGCACACCTCAGAGCTGGAATCCTGACTGCAGGGTGAAACCACCGCTGAGCTGGTGCCTGTGCTCCACTGAAACTGGAGCCTGGGAGCACTGGGCAGCCCAGGTGGCTGTGGGGATGGCCAGCGGTGACTGAGTCCGGACACAAGGCACTGCACAGACACAGGAGTGCAGCCCAGAAAAGGATGTGGGCAAGGATGCACGAGTCACTGGTAATACATCCCTGTTGGTGGTGCAATAAAGTACATAAAGCCCTTATTTTTCTTAATTATTCCTGATATTTCACCTGTCATGTTGTCAGCTTCCTCTGAGAGCAACGATAAATAGTGCTTCTCATCTCACACCCTCAGGGAAAGCTTGCTATTTATTCCTGTGATGGGCAAGACATCATGACTAATTAGGAAAAATGGGAGCCCGCTTGCACCCCAGCAGGAGAGATGTCATCAGCAGCTGCTCTGGGGGAGATGGGCGGGTTTGGGCTGTGGACCTTCAGCAGCTGCCCCTGGGGCATTTGGTTTTTGCAGTTTGGGAGAGGTGAAGGGTGGAGAAGGGGTTCCTCTGTCCCCCAAGGATTGAAATTGCAGAAATAATGCATTTTCCATCAGGTAAGTGGTCCTAAGTGGGCAGATGCATCATCAGACAGACTGCCCAAGAGATAAATTATTAAATTATGCAATTGGGGTGTCCCTCCATCCCCACTGAGCCCGTCACAGACCCAGGGAGCTCAGCCTCTGCACTCCCATCACCAATCCCAGCCAGCAGCGCAGTTCCAGGGGTGGGAGGATTCACTCCTCCCACACTCCCATCATAACAAGGTAATGGAGATCACGCTGCAGAAAACAGCTCGTGGCAACTGCAAATACTTCAGATCAAAAGTAAGGAAAACGAATCCAGAAGTTGCTGTGACCACAGACAAGAACAACATGTGCCGTAACTCTCTCATGTGCACTACGCACCAGAGGCAAGGCAGCCTCGTCCCTTCCCTTCTCCCTTCTTCCACCAGAGCTGGATTCATCCTAATGATGTCCTAAATGCACACACAGGGGTAAAAGCCCTCCTGTAGACGCAGAGACAAGGCTGGTGCACACCAGCACCAGCACAGCTCCCCGGGGAGGGGGAAGGAGGCCCCCAGAGCCCCAGCCAGTCACAGCATCTGCACAGCAGCCGGGAGAGAGCTGGAAGAGTCTGTTCCTGCTGACATGCAGCGAGGGCCGGGCAGAGCTGGAGTCTTTATGTTGGGAAAACTAATGAGCACAAAACTCCTCTTGTCACTGTCACGTCAGCGAGCGCCGGCGCGGATTGTCGCAGCCTGTTCCACACTGTCATGTCGGGTGAGAGTTATTTGTTTGCAAATTCTACCTCTGGGCACCAGCCCCCTCTAAATAAGCTGTCAGAGGCAGCGGCGGGTGGGAGAGGTGCGTAGGGGAACCTCCTCACAAATTGATGTAAAATAAGAGATTGCAGTTGGCAAATCTCTTAACTGGGAGCTCAAAGCAGGTGCAGGCAGCCGTGGGGAGCAGCAAACCTGGAGCAGCATTCCAGCCCTGCCACGGGCCCATCAGCACGGGCTGCACTGGATCCACTGGGAGAGCGCCAGCCCCAGCTACGGGGGCGAAACAGGGCACAGCAAACTCCTGCGTCAGTGCCTCATTTATCCGGGATTTATCTTGGCTAATGTGCCAAGGCTGCCAGCTCTGCTGTGCTCCCACCCATCCTGCTCTGGGCTCCCAGCCATGCTCTGATGATCCAGAGCTCTGTGCGGATGAGCAGCTTCCCCCAGAGCCACAGGGCTGGGAGGGAGGGGAGGTGGATGAGGCAGAGCTGGAGATGGGCAGAGGAAAAGGTGTAGTTCCATCAGCAGCCCTGTCTTCCCAAAAGCTTTGGTGCCAAGGAGCCGCCCCTTTCTGCCGGGCTCCGCAGGCGCCCGGGCACCCATCCAGGCAGGGAGCGGGCGGGAATGTCGCTCCTTCCAGCCACCGCCGAGCTGAAAGCCAGCTCGCACCCTCTCCCTCTTTTCTCACGTTCATTTTGGGCTCAGCGCTGCCTCCCATATGCCACCAACATTCCCCATTCATAAAACCCCGCGCCTCGCTCATGTCTCTGCAAAGACACTGTTTATAGAAAGAGCACCAAAGCCTGCCTGCCAAGCACATTCCAGAAACCGGGAAGACTCCAAGAGTTGTGAGAAAATCTGGAAATGACGTCTTCTGGAGTGCAGGTGGGTGGAAAGCGGGAGATGCCCTCTGGGGCTCTGGCACCTCAAACTGGGCCAGCCTTGGCCCCATTCAGGATCAGATCAGCTCACTGCCTTCCCTCCTCAGGGGCCAGGAGGGAATTTGTCACCTTTAGCACAAAGTATCTCACCTGTGCTCAGAGCATCCCACAGACAAAGCTCCTGGAGCCTCTAGAAGGTGAGGAAAAAGTTTCTTCCTTAGGAAGGGTAGCAAAAATGAAAAAAACCACAGAAAATATTGGAGCACATAGACATTTCTTCACTCAGCAGGGACTACTGGAATTCCTGTTTGCAGATACAGTTTCTTACAGCAGGCCGGTAAATTAAATTAAAGCTATTTACTCTGTATTTATAGGCTTACAAATAAATCTCAGAAAACATTTTAGCAAGAAAGGCAGGGGGAGGAAAAGCATTTTTTAGGCCAGATATAAACAAACAAGGCCATGAGCCTCCTCAAAATTCCTTATTAGTTCAGGAAGAGGGGAGCTGGGGTTGGAATAATGCAGAGCTAGGGAGAGCAGAACTCCTCATTTGCAGGTAACAGGAAAGAAAAAACCAAAGTGGTGCTGTCCAAGGGAAGAGCTCTCCTGATCCCACATCTCCTACCTTTACTGACTCTGGCACCAAAGCACAGCATCATCACACATGGCACCACCAAGGCCAACAGACCCATCCCAGAGCCAGTCCCAGGGGTTTAATGAGTTGGGAGCACATTTTCCACCTTCAAGGAAAAATTGGCAGGCACCATCCATTTTAGGTTATTCTAAGTTGAATTTAAGGCTTCTCCTGATTCATCCCCAAAAGCCCCAAGGCAAAGGCTGAGGCTGGCACTCATTTACACCCTTTCCACCTCTGCAGAAGCCAAAGGAGAGATGCTGTTACCAGCTCGAGCACTGTGGGATCCCCACGCTCCCAGTATGACTTTTCTTTCCAGACAGGGTCTGGCACTGGTTACCAGGCAGGAAGGAGCGAGCTTGGCTTTGGCACTCATTGTATGACCAATCTCTGCTGTCAAGGGGCACAAAGACCCAACCAGAAACCCCACCCTGGAGCCAGGAAGCCGAGCCACATACTCAGGGTATGAGGTAATGAGCTTAAAGCCACACATCTAGACATAGAGTTTGTAAATGATTAGCCTCATGTAAGGAAGCTCTCTTTGTTGGTGAGGCATTAACCAGAAAATGTATGGCCCTCCTGACTCCAAGCAGCTCTTCTCTCCTGCATTCTTGGGTTTCCCAGGAAATTGAAGATGAAAAGCCCCATTTCAAAGCCCCTGTTCTCAGATTTCCCCAGGAGTGCAAACAGGTGACCCCATAGTCACAGCACACACTGTCAGCACCCCTCGGGTCACAGCATAACCCCTCTTCCAGAGATTGATTTCAGCACTGGAGCTGGATGAGGCCGTATCAGAGGCAGCTCTTTTTGAGGCCACACACCAACCTTGCCAATGTTCACCCCGGCCCCCAACTCCAAACTCTCCTTTCTGCTTTGATTCAAACCAGAGCAGCCAATTCCTCCTCTCCTCCCACACCCAAAGGTACCTAATGCCATGCCCAACACCTGCCCGGGGTTACCCCACAGGACACAGGAGCAGTGTCCATCCCATCTCCAGCATTTCCAGCAAGAGACTCCACCACACCCCCGCTGCGAGCTGTGCCCCAAAATCCTCAGCCCCACCTCCCCGCTCGTTTTTTTTTCGTTTGAGTGCAAACTCAGAGTTAAATCAATCCTTTCCCAGCGCTGTGCACCGGGCCGCTCGCCATGCCCTGCTTTCCTTTGAACCTCACCTGCTCAGAAATAAAGAGCTTGGACTAATCTATAAAAATATTTTGGATGCTGTGTTCAGCAGCTCTGGGTTTCTGCTTTCTTCTTGTCCTCCCCGATTGACACATGTGTCTAAGAATAGTTTCCATTTGATCCGGGTATCATTAGTGGTGATCTGGCAGGCGCTGCTGGTGCTCTGCCGCGTGCCCGGGGAGCCGGCGCCGCTTTCAGCCTCCGGCTCCGTGCGGGCGACGGAGCTGGGGCTGGCAGGGGATGTTTGCTAATCAGGTGGTGGCTGCAGCCGGCCGGTGCGCTGACAATCAGGCAGCTCTGTCTCCAGGCAGCTGAATCTGTGCCTCTGCCACCGGCTGAGACTGAGCTGCGGGCCCGGCAAAGCTGGAGGGATGGAGCTGGAGGGCTCCTCACACCCTGAGCAGAGCTGGAAGTGCAGCAAGCAGGGGGAAAGGAGATGGGGAGCAAAGTGACTCCTCTTGCCCGGAGTGGGCCTTTCCCCAGAGGAAAATGGGAAGCAGAGGGAGCTGGCTGCAGGCTCCCAGCATTGCGTCCATCGGCACGACAGACTTGGTCCATGGCTTCCCTGGATGAGCTCAGCACGTTCAGTAGCCCTAAAGAGCTTGTTAAGCAATCCCTTGGTTTTCTGCTGATATCTCCAGCTCTTCTAGAGGGAGGCAGAGCTGGCACTCATCCTGAAATCCCAGCCCCACCCTTGGCTCCCTGCTCCTGGGGTAGGGCACTGTTAGGCCCGTGCCTGCCGCAGCTCCCTGCAGGAGGCAAACACCCGGACAAGCCCAGAGTGTTCTGGTCTCCCATAGCCTGGGAGGGCAGCAAGGGACCAGGAGGACCATCACACATGGCTCAGGGCTGATTCTCATAGCTCATCCTGTGGCAGGGAGAGCAATGACCTCAAACCTTTCAACCCCGGGTGAGAGGCACCGGCTCAGACCCCATCACAGGCACTTCCAGCAGGGACATCACAAGCAGGAGCACACAGAGGGAACAAATGAATGTTTCTGCAGGAGACCAAGCAACAGGCTCAACAGCGCCCTGGATTTTCCTCTTCCCTGGAGCAGTGTGCACAGAATGCTGTGTGTGAGGAGCAAGGGCCCCACACCGAGCAGGCTGCTGGAGAGGTTGTAATCCAGGCTTAAGGACAAACAGCTGGTGATTAAACAACAGATGGGAAGGAGGGAGAAGGGGACAGATTTCTTCCCCCTTCCCTGGTTTGTTTTTTTTTTAATTTTTAATCCATTCCCCTCTCAGACAGAATGCAGAGGAGAGGGAACCCCCCAAATGCACTCTCCAAAGCAGAGGAAGGGTTTAATTTGCACAGATGTTCGGGAACAGAGAATTTCCCACAAAGTGTTACAGCCTTTGGGGAAAGCAGAAACTTAAAATAAACCCCTTCCTATTCCTAGACCAGAGATCCCCAAAGCTGTAAATTCTTCCAGGGAGAAGACCAGGCAAATAGTTTTGTCCCAAAAAGCCCAGATATTTCAGCCCTGATGCCTCATCCTTACAGGAATTTTCAACTTCCAAGAGAGTGCAGAAACTGCTTCCTCAGCATCATAGAAGAAAGGATCAGACTCTGAGAGAAGCAGGGTGCTATAAAATGGGAGCTGGATACTGCACTGGTCCTCTCCCCACAGCCCTTTGGGATGTCTCCCTGCACAAGGACAGTGGGGAATAAAGACAGGGATGGTTATAGCTTGGAAGTTTTCTCCCTTTTCTGCAGAAAGAACCCTCCTGTGCAAATGAGCACCATGATAAAGTATGCAAGACAGGCTTCCCTTTGGAAATGGGAGATTACAGCCGAGGGATCACAGGAACACATGCAGAAAGCAAGGCTGCTGCTTCTTCCCCAATTATTGTGCACTCTTGGCTCTATTTTGTTGACCTCGCACATTTCAATCAGGCTCCAGCACATTCTGCCTTCACCTGCTCTGAATCAAAACCTGGAGGGCTCAGATCTCCCTGCAAAGGAACCCTTTGATAAGCTTGTTACGGATGCCAGGCAGCTCTGGTTCGGAGGGAGCTTTTGTACAACACCATTGCAAATTTATGTCGTCACCCGAGAAAGTTGCGGGATTTACTTGGCAGCATGTGGGAAGGCGAGGGAGCTGAGACACTCTTGATTTGCTTCAGCAACAAAGGGCTGGAGAGGAGGAGAGCACTCCCCAGCAACCACGGCCAAGAGGAGAGCTGCTGAAGCCGGATCGAAGAAAAAAACCCTAAAATCAAAACATAGAGAAATTGGGGCACTCCGTGGAGGGTTAAAGCCAGAAACATATGGCATTGCCACCACATTTGGGTTGTCAGGAAGCCAAGGATCACTGCAACTGCTTTATAGAAACACTCACCCACAGCCAGGGTGTTCAGCACTGGGGCTCCAGGAGCACTGCAGGGGCATCTCTTGGAGTATCTGACACCCCCTTGGGCTCCCAGCTCAGACCTGTAGGCTCAACTCCCCTGCACCCACTTCAGTGAGCTTTGCCTCTCCAGAACCCATCTGTGCTCCCCACTGATGGCTCTGCACTCAGACACTTGAAAGCGAAGGGCTGAAGCTGTCTTGGTGCAGCCTAATTATAGCTGTGGGCTACAGAGGCTCCAGACAAGCTCCATCCCGAGGGCTGGACTGTTCTGCTCGAGCACTCAGGGACTCTCCCACCTCTGCTGTGTCCCAGGCAAAGCCAGATCATTTTTCACACACAAAATTGTTCTTGTCCATCTGCACAGCTCCATGGGCACCGGCCACTTTGTCCTGCTGCTTTTCATCTCTGTGCTAAAGCTTCCCTGATATTTCAAGCTGTTCCCCATGCCTTTCCTCAAGGTCTCTCCAAACACGTCCCTCGCGCGGTGGCAGCGGATTTAAGTGATACGACAGAAGCCGACTGCACACCGCTCCCCGCTTCATCCTCTCAAGGAAGACAGCGTGGCACAGAGCTGGGTTTAAGAAACCATTAGGACCATTCCACCCTGTTTTCCTTTCAAAGGCAGAAAATCCCACAAGGTGTTTTATACTCTTGCACCCATCCCTGGCTGCACGGTGCAGTGTCCAGTACCCTCCCTTTCACCCAGGAGGGGCTGCAGTCCCCAGCAGGTCCCCTTCCCTGCCCTCCACCTCTCTCATTTTCCCTCTGCACGGTAGAGTTTATTTTCGTGATGAAAGCCCAAGCTGGATTTTGTGTTTTTCCACGATTGTGGCTGTTGGCTCACAGACTCTCCAGAGCAGTGAGGGAATCCAGCCCCTCTGGCACTGAGCGGAATAACCCAGCACATGCAAACTCCTCAGGGTAATTGGAAACATTTGCTGCTGCCGCTCTATGGAGGCACAGGGGCACCAGGAATGTTTTCCTTCTCCTCCAGGTTTGTCTCATGGAGCTCCAGCAGCCGAGGCAGAAAGAATTTAGCTGAGTTCATGACCTCTACAGCCCCCAAACCCCGCGGCTCACGCATTTTTGTGTTCTGAGTTGTCTTTTACCTGAAGGGACTCTTGTCTTTCAACCCCATGTTCAAAGAACTGCCGAATCCATTACTGAGCCGAAACCAGGCTGCTCTGAGCAGTGAGTTATCCCTGGACTTGTTTGGAGCAGATAATGATGATAAACCCGAGTGTAGGATTCACAACTGGATGCTCTGAATACAGCTAACACTCAATACCCTGCAGGTAATTTTGGTATCTTTGCCCTTGTCCCTGACTCCCTGTCCCTGATTCCCTGTCCCTGTCTCCACCCAGCTCGGTGACCAGGGCAGCCATCACCACACTGCTCCTTCCTCTGCTCCCAAATCTGGGGGACAACCCCTAATTTCCCATGGCCATGGATGAGATGACAGGATAGAAGCAGCATCAGAGATTACAGCTACCAGGCAACACAGGGTTGTTTTGTGCATCAGGAGCACATTCTAATCCGGGTGGGATGCTCTAGTCTGGCAAACTGGAGAGGCAGCAGCATGGAGCCCACACCCCAGCACCAGCACTGAGCTGAGCACGGCACTTTCCAAACACAGCATTTCCTCTCCAGCCACACCACTACCTCAGGGGAACAGGGAGGGAGCCTCAGAGCATCCTTCCATCCATCCATCCATCCATCCATCCATCCATCCATCCATCCATCCATCCATCTATCCATCATCCATCCATCCATCCATCCATCCATCCATCCATCCATCCATCCATCCATCATCCATCCATCCATTCATCAATCATCCATCCAT
>VWYI01018016.1:413041-447238 GCA_013399455.1 Anthoscopus minutus
CACCCACCCTCCCTCCACCCATCCACCCATCCACCCATCCATCATCCATCCATCCATCCATCCATCCATCCATCCCCCAGCACTGGTGGCAAGAGTGCCAGCAGAGCTAAAGGTTGCTCTGCGCCTCAACCCCCAAGAGCAGATGGAGCCAAGGCAGGATTGCATTATTTCTACTGTACTGCAGCAGAGCTGAACTGAAAACTGTAATAAACCTCTCACAGAACATCCCGCAGCACAGAGCAGGGAGAAGGCAGCTCAGCACAGGGGAGCTTAAGGAAGCCGCGCTCGAAGGCGAGCCAAGCTCTGCAAAGCCAGGGCCCTGGGCTCTGGATCACACACACTGCCACCAGACTCCCTGTAATTTCCTGCTCTCTGCTGTTGCGAGGTGTAGGACCACATGAAGGAGGATAACTCAGCTATCACTTTGCTTGGCCCTGCTGAATGGGCAATGTCAGGCTGCAGACACAATTAAAATCCTCAAACATATGCAAAGCCAGAGACAATTAGTTCATACTCCAAAATAACTTTGCCTCAGCCACAAATCAACATGCCAAAGTGCCAGAATAAGTCTTGAACTTGCAGATGCCCTTGCTTGAAATTTAAACCCGGCTTTCCCTGTTCTCTCCACCCAAAAACCCTGCTCTGAGACCGAGAGAAGGCATTGCCAAAGCCAGGGATGCTTCAGTAAATGAGATGCAGGAGCCAGCGGATCGTTCCAAGTCCTCCCCCGAGAAAGCAAGCTGCTTGCAAACAGATTTGCAAGTAGTGAGGGGGATAAAAAAAAATAAAAATCTGCCAAGTTACTCATTCAGGAGACATTCAAAGCAGCCAAAGGACAAATCTCTCTACACTGTGCAACATGGTGCAAAAATCCCTGAGTATTTCATCAGAGATGTGTCAGAGCCATCAGGAGGGCAGTGCCTGAGCTCTCTGCCCAGGATGGTACAAGAGGCACGTTACAAAGTGGGGCTGGAAATATAAGAAAGACCTCTCTCCTTTGTGCCTCTACTGCTGATTAACCACCACCAGCTTTACTCTCAGCAAACCTGTTGCAACCTATCTCAGTGAACAGCCTTGGTTTTGTGGCAGTGCCTCCAAAGTCCTTGTTCAACCTCGGGAACACCTGAGCAAAGCAATCACTCCAGATGCAATCTGGATCGCCCTCCCGGCCCAAGGATGGGAGTTTATTAGGCTGCGGCCCACATCAGAGTTATTGTGCTGTGTTAAATTTATTGGTACTATCTCACCTCATTAAATGCTTAAATAGACCTGACAAGACAGAAAAATGGGACTTTAAAAAAAAAAAAAAGAAAAAATGGGAAGGAAACTGGTGCTTACATGCTTGGAGTCACCTCTAACGCAACAGCCTCTGGAGTGGACAGGGAAGAACAAGGAGAGAAGGGATGTTCTACATCACCAGCACAGCTGACATGCTCCTTCCCAGGAAACCCTGAGAAAGCTCTGGCTTCACTCCAACTCCATTGCCCTCTCCGGCCAGAGCAGAAGGTTGGGATGAGGAAGGAGAGAAGGATCCATCCCATCTGCGCTGTTAAACTTGGCTCAGCCTGAGCAGGACAGGGTTCTGCTCCGCTCACCTCACACCACACTTGGTTCTGGTTTAGGGAGACAGCTCAGCATAAGGGAGCCCATTGCCCCGTGCCAGGGCTCTGTTCTGCTGCTATTGCTTCATTAATTAACCACCAACTGACTGTTAACTGTATGAGGTGTTATTACAAAGAATCAACTCCCAGGCAGTTAAAGGTCAGTGAGAGGTTCAGCTCCTCAGCTGAGATTTACACACACTCCACACCTGCAGCTGGTGTCCAGGGAAGCACCATCCCAAATCCCCGTGCACACACAGGGGTGACAGCCCCTCGCTGTGGCCAGACCCGTGTCTGCATGTGCTGTTCTGGCTTTCAGAGAAAATCATGGGCAAAGGGGCTGGGGAACAAGGAGCTGTTATTTCCCCATTCCAGGGTTATTACAGCTACAGAGGGAGCAATGCCCACTGACTGAAGTAATGGAACTCTGCTCCCCAGCTGGGATCTGATCCAAAACAAGGAGTCAGGATGGGAATTCCTGCACCCTGAGGACTGCAAATGGCTCCAGGCATCACCAAGCCCTCAGCGCAGAGCAGGAGAGACAGATGAAGTGCCCTGTCCTGAACGCAGGCAGTTTGTGGCTGGAGGGAGACATGAATTCCAAGTTGTGCATCCCCAGACAGTGCTCAGCCTGCTGGAGTCTCTTAAGGAGAAGATGTGCCTGAAATCTTAGGAGCAAGTTGTCACACAAGAATTTTATTTGCCCTGGGAGAGCTATCACTCACTCGAGCAGCCTCTGCAGTGCCCATCCCCATGCCAGGCTCTGGGAAATGCCATCCTGGGCTCCAGCAAGGCTCCTTCACCAGGCAGGTGTGCTTCTCAAAGACCAAACATCTCCAAATTCATGGGAGGAGCCATGCAAATCCCAGCTAATTGCCATCGGTGCCCTTTGGCACTCCTCAGGTCACTCCCTGCCTTTGCAGCACACTTCAAAGTGACTCCAAGCCAGCGCGTTCTGCTCCCGAAAGGAGCTGCAGTTGGGAACGGGCTGCTTTTCCCACAGAACTGCCTCACTCTCACAATGACAGGGAGATTATCTGAAGAGACCTTCGCTCTCATTTAACAAATTAAATGACTGGATTTTTCATGAGTTCAGCATCTGAAGTACTACGCTGTTTTTGAAAATCCTGGCTGTAAATGTCATCACGCTGGGCCCTTTAGAAAAAGCTGACTGCAGGAGTGGCTGGGAACCTTTGAAACCCAAATCCTGCGCCGCTGAAGCGCTGACCCTAAATCGATCCTATTCAGGAGCAGACACCCATCTTTGGATGTGAAATTTACTCTCTACCTTCATTTTTATTTAAAGTGGAAGCATTATAAAGGAGGCAAATAATGAAAGAGCTGAGCATCCCTTTCCCCCTTGTTTCTGATCCAACAGCACCGAACAAATTTCACACAACCAGGTCCCGTATCCCTCATCCTCCTTTTCCTTCTTGGAGCATCATGGGCAGGCTCTCACCTTTCTCAGGACAGCTCCAAGGACACAGAGCCAAGGCTGTCACACCCTTTATTAACACCATCACGGGCCCTGTGTAAAGCCAGAGCATGGACACAGATGATGCTCTTTTCTCTCCTGATGTGGAGTGCTGCCTTCTCGCCTTAAGACAGGCTGAAAAGCCTACACACATCTTGTTCCTCCCATTCCACATCACACAGGAATTGTGAAATCAACACGCCGGGGCTCAGGCCCTGCTCAGGAACCGGTGTCGTGGGCAGCTGAGAGGCCAGAAGGGAAATGCAAAACAAATATAGAAATAAATCCCTGGATAGAAGCTGGAGAGACCAGCCTGCCTCACATTTCAGCCTGTATTCGTAGCCTTGCTCCAAGCTCTGCAGTTGCAGAGGGCTGAAGGGCCTCGGGCAGGGAGCAGCGTTAGGTGCACAGTGTGCTGCCCAGCAGGCCCCAGCCCAGCAGGCTTCCCCCTGGTTTGGCTCCAGCTGCTGAACTTCCCCTTCCAGCAGGCTCAGACTGCAACCCCAGGCTGGCACTGCTCACTTCTGCCTTCCTGAACTGAGCTATTCTTATCTCTGCTGTCTCCATGCCCTCAGCCAGGCCCAGGGAGCAGCTGATGAGGGGGGCACGAAGCAAATGGAGCCAGGCCGGAGAGCAGAGCCTTCACATCTCCTCCTGCCTTGGCCCGTGAGCTGTTGCAGCACCTCAGAGCCTCTCCAGTCTTGCTTGTAAAGCTGGCAGAGCACCAAAAATCAGCATCATTCCTGCTGTGGCAGCTCCAAAAACACCCTGAGTGCAGGGAAGGAGGCTGCTGAGAGCCCCCCCGCCAGTGTTTCCCCCGGAGAGGCTCCCAAAACACAGCCCAGACCCTTCCCCTGCCTCCACACCCACGAGCCACCCTTCACCAGGCACTGCATCACACCAAAACTACACCCAAGAGCACAAACCCTCCTGTAAACTCACAAATTCAATATGCAGAGAGTGAATTCTTTAAATAGAGCCCTAAAAAGCAGCCACATGCTGCAGGAAAAGGGGGAGTTCGGCGTATCGAACAATAATAGCAAGATATTATCAATGTAGAGCTGTGATTGTGCCATATAAAAAATAAAATACACACTGGTTAATCAAAGAACTACAGACACTTTTAAGTAATCCCAACTCTGGCTTTGCATACTCCATATACCGCCAGCAGCACTCCTGTCGACCACAAGAGACCATCATATACATCAAAAATTCTCCTTTAAATTTATTTTCTGTAAAGATTGGTCTTTTGAACTGCAGTGGTGGAAGCTTAAGGGTACAAAAATTTGCCTTTTTTGTCTCTCTGTCTCGTGGAGGATGCTGATCTGTGGGGAAAGTGCTGCCACAAGCCTCTGTGCCTTGTCAAGATACCCGTCCTTTTCATGGATCACTTCTTTTATCAGCCACTTGATTAAGACATTAAAAGAAGGAAGGTGAAGGAAGGTTGTGCAGCAGGAAAAAGGCAGCAAGAAGCTTCCTCCCCCCTTGAAGGCTGCATAAAAACTGCCTGCTGTTCTTCCAGGAGCTGAGCTTACTGGGGAGCTGAAGCAGCATCTACCTCTAGAGCTCCTGCCCCTGTTTGGGGCAAAAAGCCGTCAGCACTGGGCAGAGCCACTGCAGAGGGACAGCCACGAGGGCAGCGGCTGGGATGCTCTGGGGCAGCTTCCAGCTCCAGGTGCAGCATCGTGGTACCCTCGGGATGTGGTTCCCTTGGGAAGGGAGCTGGCAGCAGGCTCCTTTCCAGCCCTGGCAGCATTAATGGTTCAGGCAACAAAGCTGTTGGCCCCGCCGCATTAGAACAGGGGGTTGTGATTTTATTGGCTAAAAGTGTCAAAAACAGTTATAGCCTTAAGGCACAAGAGCGGCTAGCTGGAAGCCCTGGGGGTTGCAGGGCTTGAGCTCAGATGTGGGATCTCTCTTAGAGATAAAAGTGGGACATCACTGCCTCTACTTCCCTGAAACCAGGCTTTATATGCAGTGCTCTTACATTGTCAAAAAAGTTCATAAAAGTTAAATTAAATCCTTGCACTTCCCCTGTGAGACATCAAAGCCCTCATTGTTGTACCAGTGGGGACAGCAGAGGTGCAGGCAGAGCCCAGCCCAGCATTCAGGGGTGTGTTTGAGAACATGCACCAACACATGCCTGACATAAACATCGTGTGTAGCTGAGGCTTTCATGTACTGTACAAAGCCTGGAGCACACAAATCCCTGCTCAGGCCCAGGCGTGGTACTAAAAAAAATCTGTTTCAACTTTTTTTGTGAGAACATGTTTAGTCTGGACAAAGAGATGAAGCGATTTTATTTCACAATGACTGGGAGGCAAAGGAAGGATTGCAGGAACATCAGGCCTCCCACTGGCTGTGAACTGCCTCAGCACCCACCAGGAAAAGCAGCCAGCCTGGAAAGCAGCAGCAGGATACCCTGGGAAGCCCTGCCTCGAAAACAAGCACGAGCCAAGCCAGGACTGAGCCGAGGCAGCGACCCTCAGCACAACCAACCCCTTCCAGCCCCAAGTCAGAGCGAGGGATATTCTGTACTGAGGCCCTGGCACAGGTTCCCAGAGAAGCTGTGGCTGGCCCATCCCTGGAAGTGTTCCAGGCCAGGCTGCACAGGGCTTGGAGCAAGCTGGGATAGTGAAAAGTGTCCCTGTTCATATCAGGGGGCAGAACCAAATGATCTCTAAAGTCTCTTCCAAGCCAAGGCCTTCTATGACAGCGCCAGCAGCACTCCCCACTCCCTGCTCCCGTGGGAAGAGCTGGGAGAAGATTAGGAGGTGGGTTCATTTATGGAAATCTTGGTTCCAAGTCCTGGTAGAGGCTCCAGACTCCCCAGTGTAACCAGTGCATTAATGGGGGGAGGAGGCTCATCCCTTGAAACGTATTTACTGCCTTTAATAATTCATCCCGGCAGACGCAGCCCAGACCGAGTGCGGTCCCTCGGAAAGCAAAAGCCTTTCTGACTGCATGGATTCAGCTAATGTCTTCATAAAAGGTTCTCAGCCAGACCTCCTCTCCACATCAGCAGCACCAAAGGAAAACTAATAGCTCCAGCTGGCACTCGTTGAAAAGTCACTTAATATTTCACAATGCAGGGAGCTTTGTTTAATGGGACACGTTGTTTTTCCCTAAGCAGTTGGAAAACCCCTTGACATCATATTAATAATGTCAAGTTTTATTGGCACTCTGATTTGAAATGATATTAAACTTTTCAGACTGTCTCGACTGAAGTAGGAAGCTGTTACGATGCAGACAGTTTGGATAACTGGAAAAATAATAGGTCTTGTCAGCCACAGCTTCCAGACTGCAAGGGGATGATGTGAAAATCAAGGAATGGGCATCTATTCTCAGTCCTATGAAGGAGATGGGATTTCTGACTGAGGACACTGGCTGGACATGGGAGATGCCATGGCCAAGGGACCAGGAGTCACTGCTGCAGCAGCTGGAATGCAGCACAGCTCCCAAGGTCTGCCCAGAAGCAGAATTAACTGAGGGCTTGGCTATGCCCAGGAGGAGCTGGACAAGCACAGCAGTGCTCAGTCCATGAGGCACACTCCTTCCACACACACCTGTAGCTTGCTCAGGCACCTCCTTCCCCAAGGCACAGCTCTGCTGAACTGCCTGTGGTGGTGAGGAGCTGCACAGGGAAAAAATAAGTCACCTAAATGCACAATAAACTAGAAACTCTTGTATTATTTTCATAGACATGCTTCCAGCTTGCCTGCTGTCAAATGACTCTTCATTACCAGTTTATTCTGGGCCACTGCCTTAAAGAAATGCAGTTTTGACAACCAAAGGCTGCTCGCTGCACCTGAAGGATGGGATTTTAAATTGCACCTTTTCTCTTGCATGACATGAAGTGGTGATATTGTAACTGGGTTTCTCGGGAGGCTGGAGCAGCCCCTCCCCAGGTCCAGTCTGCAGCCTCTGGAGCTGATGGGATTTACTTGGCTCCATTAAGACAGTGCAGAATGTGCTCTGGCTGCTGCATGTCAAACAGCTGCTCTGAGCAGGGGCTGAGCCTGTGCCCGGTGAGCTCACTCAGAGCATAAATTGTCCTTACACCACCTAACAGGCCACTCTGCTCTTCTGAACCTTCAAATATCTTCACCAGAGCTCAGAGTGACTTTCAAACCAGCTCCCCCACAAACAGCAGCAAACACATGGCCCTGCCCCAGAGGGAACTTCCCTTTGCTCAAGTGCTTATTTATGAGCTCATTTTTACAAGGCCATAATGAGCAATATTGCAATTGCAGGTACCTTACAGATGCAGCTTGGTGGATGTCAATCCACCAGGATCTGCCCTGGGGAGCCCCACCACCCAATTCCTGCCTTCCCCTGACCTCTCAGGCCTCCCCCAGCCCCAGAGCAGCAGCAGTGGTGTCCCCACATGCCCTGCACATGGCAGTCACTGCTCTGGCCACGGCAGCCCCTTGGCTGCCTCTCTGCTGGCACTGGGTGGCTTGAAAAGGCCACCTCTCATTTTGATTATTTCCCACAACTGTGCTGTAAATCTCATTTCAATCATGGTTTTCCACTTTACCAGGTGAATAGTCCTATTCTTGCTGACAGAATAGCCAAGGCAGAAACTCGAGCTGTGCGTAGGTAATTTACAGGACAAGCTCAGCTTCACTCATGCAGATTCTGGCCTTTACTCTGTGTCAGATTTTATCAATTAACAATTAACAGTGTAATGGACATCTCCTAAAACCCCTCTTTCCAGTGACGTCTGTTCCAGAGCCCAGAGCAGTTTGCTGGCTGATGTGCTGCCCTTCCCTCTGCAATGTCATCTGCTGCTGCTTACATCCTTCCTCTCCACTGCCACCTCCTCTGGGGACCATGAGCCACCAGCCCCACCGAGGGTCTGCAAAGCCAGCACTGACATCCCACAGCTATTGCAATTAGTCACAAGGTCTGCGAGAACATGGGGCCCAAGGCCAGTGGCCAAAGCCCCAGGGGCCCACAGCGTGTGGCTCTGAACACATCAGGAGCACAAAATCCCAAGAGCAGAGAACAAACCAGGCACTACCAAACATTCTGTACAGCTCTATAGAGGAGGCAGGCAACAACTGCTCCCAGGGAGTTGGGGACTGATAAGAGCAGCATCAAGGTAAGGTCCCAGCTTACCTCTGGCATGCCACAGATCATGCATCTTCCTGTTAATTGGAATGCACTGTGGACTGCAGTGTCTTCAGGTTTATATATAGGCTCAGACACTATTGTTAGCAAATTTATACAGCCACACTCGCCGGCACTGTGCTGCTCCAGAAATTAAACAAACTTGCTCTCAGTGGGAGAGTTATAAATAAGTGACTCGCCCACTCACAAGGCTGATCCTGCTCCTCTCGCAGGCAGCAGACACAGAGCTCCTCCAGCTCCTCCATGCAGGGTTCAGCAGGAGGGTTACCTGGAGATCTCTGCAGTGGGAGCATCCCCACACCCCTCAGCTCTCCAGCTGGAGCAGAGCGAGGTGGCAGTGGGTAGCCCAGTGCCACCCCCAAATCCATCCTCCAGCTCCTCTAGGGGCCAAGTTGGGCAGATCCACCAGCAGCACCCTATAAAAACTACAGGGATGAGCTGTGAGGAGTCAGCTCATCAGCACCAAAGCCAAATCCATTACCAGCAAAGTTCAGTGTATCAGAGTGACTCAAGAGAGAAGTGTTATTAAGAGTCTGAGGTTAAGAGAAATTACTGTTATTTAGTTTATTTAAAGCCTGTTAGATGCTGTTTTTCAGGGCAAAGGTTAAAAGTTCGTATCAGGTTGCCAGAGGTGAAGAAGGGATTTTCCCAAGTGGCTCATGAGGTTCAGTGCCCAAACCGCAGCACTTCCAAGAGTATTTCTGGAATGTCATTAACATGCAGCCCCCGAAGGTCAGGCTGTGCTCAAATAGCTCAATTTCTGACATTAAACTCGATGTCACTGGCCTGTTTGGAAATCTTGATATATAATTTCAAATTAATCGCTCCCCCAAACCTCCTCATCTGCCATCAGCAGCTCACTCAAACCTGCCCATTTGTACATCAAACCAAGGAAACAAACATTTCTGGTGATGCAGATGAGGTTCTATTCTGGATAACCACAGGTACGAGGCTGTGCTTGCAAAGTGAGGACACAGTGATGAAAACATCATCTGAAATTAAACTAAGTGCAAATGAAAAGAATTTTGCAAGCGCTCTTTAAGTGCATGAAAATGTAACAGGGCCAAGGGCTGTTTGGCTTTAGAATGTAATAAAAATGCTTGACTTGCTGAATTTCATTCTACTTGTGTGCAAGGGGGATGAAAACATGCCTTAAGGAAGTTCTTACTGGGGGGTGGATTTTTATTTTTATCCCCCACAGCAATATTAGGAAGTGTTCCTAATTATCATTATTCTAAACAGAAGTGTCTTTACTGGGGAACCGTGTGCCAGACACCAGGAGGGTTTTGGGAGAGAAAACAGCCCCACGCAATTTAGCTTGGGGGGCCGGGGACCGAGCACCCTCAGTCACACACGGGATTTGGCAGCCCAAGGTGTCCCCTCCCTGCCTGGGACACCCCAGCTGCCTCTGCACAGGCCCAGCCACAGCATCTGTTTCAAGAGCCCCCAACCTTTAATAATCGTTTCTGCTGCTATCTGAACACTTCCTAATTCATCCCCTTCTGTCCCCGAAAATCTAAATCCTATTTAAGTTAATGCCCTTCATTTTCATTTATAAAGACAGATACAAAATAATTATTTCCTATCTCTGCTGTTTCCTTATCTTCTGTCCTAATAATTCCTCACTGTCTCCCTTTCATCATCTGTCTGCCATACAAGAAACTTTTCTGTTAGTTAAAATATTCTGTGTGTTCGTTTTCCTCCTCTTTCATATCTCGCTGCTTCTCTCCCCACCTGCCCTGGCTCCCCCCTCCCCAGCCTGCCCCTGCTTTTCATGCTCACTCTTTGCACTGATTCCCACATCTCTGCTGTTTGCATTTCAGCTGGCAATCGCGTATGCAAATCCCGGCATCCCACCTCTTCAGGCTCTGCTTTGATATCCCCTGCCCTGCCTGGCTGAGGTGTTTTGCATCCCCTCTGCCCGCTCCAAAGGACGGCCCCGTCCTCACCCTGATGAAAGCAGCGAGGCGAGTGGGAACAGACGTGTCTCCTGGTGACAATTTGATTAAAAGGAAATAAAGGTGTTTTGTGTGGGAGACCAGCCCTGCCAACACCAGAAGAAAGAGCCCCCGTCCTCCAGCAGCCAAGGGCACGGGGTTGTTACGGAGCTCACTGGCACCAGATCCCAGAGACAAGAGGCAGTGGAGTGTCCAAGGGATGGACCTGGCCAGAGGCCAGCAGAGCAGGCTCAGCACATCCCAAACCTGCTGTGTTGGCCTTGGCATCCCCAGAGCACTGGGGCTCCTCTCTGGGCTCAGCCCAACACCGTCAGCAGTGATTTCCAGTGGCTGAGCATCCTCTTTGTCCTCCTGTCCACATTTCCAGGGCAGCCCACGGTGCCCTCAGTGCCCTTCCCTGTGCACAGGCAGAGCCTGTGGAAGTTGTGAGGCCAACACTCTCCAGACTCACGGAGCTCATTGCTAATATCAGCTCTGGTGAAGCCAAATCACAAATCCTACAGCCTCTAAATCAGCACAACAATCCCCTGGAACTGCATTTTTGGGGCTACCTAGCAAACCTCCTTCCTTAAAATGTTTGCACTTGCTACATCCCATCCCATGACACACTAATAAAAGCTTGTTCTGTGTGTCCATATACATTCATTAAATCCCTTTTCTCACCCTCAGTGTAGCCTGCCTGCTCTTTTCTCTGCATGGTGAGTTTTCTCTCACTCTGTCTGCAGAGTGTTTGTGTGTTTGCAATCAAAAGAAATGGGAGCGTAAGTGTTCAAAAATTGACAGCGGAGCTCAGAGCAGCCGAGATGCCCAAATTTATTTCTAACAGCATTCCCTGGGAATGTCTCCAGCCTTGCCTCTACCCTCATGTTATGGAAAATACTGCATCCTCAGCACCCTACCTGCCCTTTCCCAAAACTGCTCCAGCTTCCCAAAGATGTTCAAGTTGACTCAGAATCATTTAATCATGGGCAGAGCTGTAGGGCCCCGGTAACAGCTCTCGGTAACCACGTAGCTCTGGCCAGAGAACAAAGAGCTCTGTCTAACGCTGTCTAGCACGGAGCCATTGCTTCTGATAAATAATTTTGACTAGTGACTCATCAGCAGCCTATGCAGGAAGTATATATTTAAACCTGTGCAGCTTAAACAATTGTTAAAGATGTCAGTTTATCATGCAGACAGTTTTTATTGAAAGAAGAAGGGAAAATATCATTTTTTAAATTAATGAGAGCAGACCTTATCTCAGCTGCTTTTACTACACTGTATTTTGGAAAATATTCTTTCATTGTTCACAGTTGCTTCTCTTTGTTGGACCTACACACCAGCAGCCACATTTCAAAAGGCTTTATAAACATTAACCAACAAAACCTCAGTGCTGGGAGCTGCAAAAGTAACAAGTGCAGAAAGAATAATTCACCTGCCTGAAGTTATATTCCATCAAATCAAACGCATGAGTAGCACCTGTGTTTTGGCTGCCCTGCGATAGCCAGAGCTGCTCATGTGCTGCCAGTCTGGTTTTCCTACCACAGACATTCCAGCTCCCAGTGCCCTGCTGGGAGCACAGGACACCCTGCCCTGCTCAGAAGGGACCATTCCCCTGCATGTTTTACCCTGGATTATTTCTTTTTTCAGCTGCTGTGTCAGATCTAAGGTCAAAAGTGGGCACTTCCCCCTTCCCCCAAACTCCCTAAATCACTCCCACTGCTATTCAAGAGGACCTTGAAAGCCCATATGGCTCCGAGCATCCAGTTACAGGCTTTGATGAGCTTTATTGCCCTGACAGAGGCAAGAGTGGCATCAGCACCTGGGCAGGACAGCTGCTGGCCACGGCTGCCCCAGGGGTCAGCAGAGATGTGGGTGAGGGTGAGGTGGCAGCAAGACACCAAATGCAGCTCCCTATCCTCACAGGGAGCAGTCTGGGAGGGAAAAGCCAACCCTTGCACCATATGGGATTTTAAATTAATCCTGTCAGCTCAGCTAACGGGGCTGCCAACATTACAGACAGCTCGCTGAAAGCTCCTGCTCCGCCGTGAAGGGCAGGGAGGCTTCTCCAGCTGCTGGCCCTGCTGCTGGGATGGATCCTGCATCCCACAGCCCTCAGGGCCTTGCCCATCGGCTCTCCCCACCACGGAGCAGAGAGTCAGGGATGATCTGAAAGAAGGGTCCTTATCTCAGAGGGGTCCAGGAGCCTGAAAAATCCTAAAAAATGAGACTCTGGCTTTGGAATGGCAACTGCTAAGAGGAGGCAATAAAAAGGCAATGAGAGATCTGTAAGGGGTAGAGTGGGACTTCTGTGCTGTCTCATAACACAAGAACTGAGGCTTTCAATAAAACCCGACAGGAAGAACATCCAAGCAGATAAAAAGAAAAACTTTTCCAGCACAATAATGAAGTTGCTGAAGTTATTGCCAGAGAAAATGAGGACAGGAGCCGAGCAGAACTCTGGAGGGGCTCCATGCTCACACAGCTACCAGGAGCACCCAGGCTCCTTGAAACACACGGTGAAATAACTCTGAGGAGCATTTTAAACCTCATATTTCATGCTGAAGAGCAGCTCGGGCTATAGAGCGGCCAGGATGAAGCCTCATGCACGGGGCAGATAATCACACATTTGTTAATTTGACCTCGAGTTTTGTGACAGAAACGACTGCATGAGCAGCACAAACCCCGCTGGAACCGCTCAGGATGGACCCCGACCACGTGGAAGGGGAAGGGGCCAGCAGGTTTCGGACCCGCACTCACCATCCACCCTTGGGAAGGGGCAGCTCCTGCCCTTCCCTCCCCTCCCCACCCCGAGAGCGGCTCAATCAAGCCCTAATGGACCAGCGTGACGCTGGCGCTGATGAAATCCGTGCAGCCGTGCGTGCTTGAAGGGCTGAGAGAACTCTTCAGCCAAGTCCCCGCTGTGCTCTTTTCAGGAGAGGTCCTTTTAGCTCGCTGCTATTCCCAGGCCATCGCGCTGATTTAAATGTTAACACTCTCTCCAGGATGCAGGCATCTCCTGCACGTCAGAGGTGCGGGAATGACGCCGGCAGCAGCCAGAGCCGGGCTCCGAGGGGTCCTGGGCTCCCGGGCCAGCCCGGGACAGGCACAGCATCCCCCGGGAAGCGCTCACTCCGCAGGAGAAACGGAGGATTTCCAGTAAATGACGGCGATATTTACTAAACACCTCTTGCAAATTGCAAGAGCGATCGGAAACAAAGGCAACATCGAAAAAAAGTCACTCAGGAAACGGCCAGGAAATCGTCTGGGGAATATACTCGGAGATTTGCGAAAGCTTAAGCCTGGGACACAAATCCCCGTGCTTTGTCCGTGACAATAGGGGATAAAGGTTGGCCCGGCTGTGATGGAGGGATCTGGCCGCTCAGATAGGATCTGGCTGCCGGGCGCCGGGGTTCACAGCCCTGACAGCGGCTGCAGGATCAGCGGCCGCGGATTTTCTGTGACAACCAAGGGAAAAGCCCTGCTACAATGTAAGACAGGCTTTACCCGAAGGAACAAGGCTGTAAACTCTGCTTTTGCTCAGAGAACAGCGTTTGAAAGAGGATAGAAAGGGGAAAATCCCAAATGCCAACGAGCAAGAGGAGGTCGGGAGCTGCCTGCTCTCCACAGAGCTGGGATGAGATCCCGAGAGCTGTTTGTGGATGGACACAGGGCAGGCAGCTCTGCAGGACAGGCAGGGATTTCCCTGCACGGACCTTGCCATGGGAAGAGCCCCATCAGGAGGTCTTGGACTCAGAAAAGGCCTTTTCTTCCCTACCCTGTCCACTTTTCTGCCCCGGGGATGCACTGAGCCACCGGCTGACACCCTGTCCTGGTCCTGCCTGCCTGCAGTGTGCTTGCAGGAGGTGAAGGGAAAGAACAAGGCGTGTCAGTCTGGAGCTCCGCAGCCTCCTCTCCATGCAAGATTTCCCTGTCTCTTCCCTGCTGGTCTCTGCAGCAGCACAGAGCGCCTCTGAACAAGGCTCCTTGTAATCCATCAGAGGTGCTGCTGCCCATTCATGCTCCGCAGGAGCTCTGCCTCTCCACTAAATCCCTCAAGCCATCTCCAAATCACCTAATCTCCATCTCCTCCACCTCCCTCTCTTCAGTGACCTTCCTCCTCACAACAGTATCTGCAGGCTTCCAGATAACTCCCTCACATCCTTATCTGCAAGAGTAGCTCAGCTGCTGTCCTGGCACTGTGCTCACACAGCAGAAGGGACACACATGGCAAGCACCAGGAGGGTCCAGAAAGGGATGGAAGAGCAGCAGCATTGCAGCTGCTCACCTGTACCCCCAGCAGCACCTTTGGTTTCATGCTAAGGACAACCTGCAGCACATCCAAACACCAAAGCCTCCAGCAGAGGAGGCCTGGGCTGCACCCACAAGGCAAAGCAGTCAGCAAGAACAGGGTTGTTCCAATCAGGTTCTCCTCTTATCATCCCCAGAGCTGTGTCACCCTCCTGGATGTGTGACAAGTCAGAGGAGCAGGCAGGCTCTCCCAGAATATCCAGTCACACTGATGGCCAGGGGACACCTCGAAGGCTGCGAGCACTGATCTATTAAACTTGAAAGATGTGTGGTTTCCGAACGAGACGGAATTCCCAGGTCTCTTATAACCCTGCTTTCATTTCCAGCAGCACAGAGCTTCCCTCAGAAGTTTCCCCACTGTAAACAGATACCATAAAGGAGACAGATGTTGGTTCTGCCACACTAACGAGGCATGCTGGTGTTCTGGGGGCAGGAGGTGAGGGCTCATTCCTCCGAGGAGCTGGCAAGGTGCAGAGCAGGGGCTGCAGCACAGGGGTTACTCAGAGGTTGCACACAGCCTCTGTTCAGTGCTTCAGCCTGGCCTCTCTGCAGCTAATGAATGTTACAGGAGGAGAGGCTGGAGGGAAATGGAGCAGAAACGCAAGGCTGCCATCTCGGATATCTGTCTGACTCCCTCCAGACAGGCTCACACAGAGCCACAGCAGCAGCACCCGCGGGAGCAGAGGGTGAAGGGGCACCTGGCCAGAGTGGGCACAGGCGAGGGACATGTCCCAGCCTCAAAGCTGTGCCCACATCCACTGCCACAGGCAGAGGAATCCATTACATTTGGGACTGAAAACCAGAATGATACCGAACTTTCACCCTGTGCTGAGGCAGAACCCCAGCTCTCACCCTGACCCAGCCACTGGCATCCCCTGAACCCTGTCTGGAGCAGCTTTCCCATCACACTGGGGCTGCACCAAAGGCTCTCCCAGCCCTCAGCACTTGCCAGTGTGCAGAAAATTGCCATAGCCAAAGGATGGGCTTGGGATCACAGAGGAAATTTGAATGCTGTCCCCAAGCTGCTGCCCTGCTTCCTCCACCAGCTCACCCTCCTGCTCTCCCTGGTGTCCCTGCAGCTCCGCACCCTGGGCAAGGCTTTCCGACAGGCAGTCACAACACAGAGACTCTGGCGTTTTCTTAGAACACCTCAAATTGCTTTTTTTACACCTCACTGCTCGGTGCCAACCCCAATTCGTGTTATTTGTGCATTTGCTTAGAGAGCATTATCTGATCGGTCACCCTGTGAGAGAGAGGCTGGGGAAGAGGCTGAGGCTTCTCCCTGTCACTAAAGCAGGTGGGGAACAAGAGAATCTCTAGAAATATTGTGTAAAGCAGCCTCCCCATGCACACAGGGAGGCCCTTTGCCAGGGTCTCGGGCACAGGATGGCGTGGCCCAGGACAAGGGGCAGCACCAGGGCTCCATGTGTCTGCTGTTCCCAGCTGAGCAGGGGCCTCTTCACAGGAGATAACAAAACTGGCACATTTCTGTGCATTCCCTCTGCTGGTAGAAGCTGGAAAAGGCAACACCCAAAAGCCTCAGGAAGATGTTGGGACTTGCAAAATACACCTAAAAATATCTATATTCCCATCCTTCTCCATGGCACATTGGCTGCTCAGTGGGAACTGCCCCAGAGGGCAGCACAGTCTGGTCCCTCCCTCAGAGGGAGAGACAGCACAGAACCCAGCAAGCTCCATCCCTGAAATCACATGGAATAGCCAGCGTGGCTCCCCAGCAGGGAGTGAGGGTCCCTGGGCCACCCAGCCCTTCCCACTGTCCACATCAAACCACCACCTATCAAACAGGCACTTTCTTGGGGACAAGATGCCAGAGCCACTACAATTAATAATTCTGTATTAGCCCAGCCCTCCAAGCTGTTCCTGCCTCACCATCTGCATGTCCTGAAATGCGAGGCTTTAGTCATAAATGCCAGGCCTCGTTTTGGAAATTTATAAGCTGTTTAGCTTCCATTACCTGAACAGCTTCCAGCTACAGTATCCAGGCATTTTAATTCCCTCAACTCCACCATGAAATGGCACAAACTTCACAATACACAGCTCTGGTGTGACAGACACCGAAGACTGCATCATTCCAAGGAATTTCCTCCTTCCTCCTAAAGCCAGGTTGCCAGCAACTCAAACCTGAGCTGAAGCACAGGGCACAGGGGCCTTTGCAGGAACATTTTGGGATCTGTACTCAAGAAAATCAACTCATTCCAACTCCCATATTGCAGCCACAACCCCTGATGCACCATCAATTAAGAGGAGCAATAATTACAAATGGAAAACTGCAGACCTCAGAGCAGATAATGTGTTGCCATTAGATTAAGTAGTCATAGAAATCAAAAATAAAACCTATACTTGGGCTAATTAAGCCCACTCACCATCTGATTAAGATGTGTTGTGATACCATGGAAAAGCACCAAAGAGCCATTGTAAGCAAACCAACACCACTGGGTGTCCATGTCACACTCCCTGGCAGAGGGATAATTGATGTGCCCAGCAGCCAGCAGAGCTCAGGCTCTTGCAGCAGTGTTTGGAGGGGAGATAAAAACAGTCTAAACCCCTGGGCCTGGTCACTCCCACACTCCTGACCTCGCTGACAGGACTGAATCAACCCCCAGATTCATCTGAATAAATAATCCAGTCTGTGACTGTGCTTGTGCTCCCCAACAGCTCCAGCACTCTGCTGTGTCTGCATGCAGGACCAAAAGGAGGGGACAGAAAGAATGATGAGATTTGCAGATGTGGCAGCACATCAGGTAAGTGCAGGATGGATAATGACCCTGAAACTGGAAATGTGATCCAGGGGAGCCCAGGAACTTTGAGGGTGCTGTTGGAAAAACCTGGAGGAACCTGAGGTTGCTGATGGTCACAAAGTGAGCAGGAGTCAGGGGCATCCCAGCAGGAAGCAGCCACTGACACCCTGCAGGGCATGGAGGAGCTGCACTGTCCCCACAGTGCCTGGCCCAGGGCAGCTCCCCAAAGGCTGTCCTCTGCTATCTCCTGCAAGCTCTGTGCTCCCATGAAATCTGTTTAGGGAAGATCCACAGAACAAAGATAAAAGGGGCATGACAGTGAATTTAATTAAATATTCGAGGATCTGGTTTGGCATTATTTACTCAGAAAGGACTCCAAGCTCTGGGTTCCAGGTTTGGTTGTTACTGTGGAAACCAGCTGAATGTGGATGTATAAAAAGAAAGGGCTCATCAATTAAATCATTTAAAAAGTGAAATGAAGCCTCAGGAAACACAACATGACAGGTTGTTCTGTATTGAAGAGTCTCTGTCCCGATGCTTTACTCCAGGATCCAGGACTCCAGGATCTTGAGCAGCAGCTCCTGATAACAACTTAGAGGGGAACCAGTGGGCAATATGATTCCGAAAAACCCAGTGCCAGTGGAACAGGAGCTTGTAATTGGGCAAAGGTCCCCGCTGCAGAGCCCTCACCCTGATTTCCAGCACCTGCATGGCTCTGGTTTCACTTCAGCATAGGTGTGGGTTTGTGTCTACCTGTTAAACACTCCCTGATCCCACCTGCCACTTTCCTTAACCTCTGCAAAGAGCTCCAAAACCTTCAGGGGCAAAGAGGTGTAAAATAGTGCAAAGCATTGTTCAGCCCCACTCCCAGCCTGCCGGGGGGGATTGAGAGCTAAACCACTGCTTGAAACAGCAAATCTGAGGAAATGCAGATGGAATTTGAGGTCAGCCTAGGATTTACACCTCATCAGCATTCAGCAATAAAGGAAAATCGACAAGTGAGGGTTATCAGGAGCTGGGAAGGCCCCATGCCACCTGTCACCCTCCCCTTGCAATGGGAGGAGGGGCCATCATCCCTGCCACATCTGTGTCTCTCAGGGTGGCTCAGCCAAGACCTCCAGAGGGGAGCAGGGAGGGACGAGGAGCCTGTGGCGGGTCCTGGGGCATGGGGACAGCTGGGATGACCACCCCCATCTCTGCAACAAGAGCCAGCACCCCAGCAGCTGCTCAGGGCCCTTCTGCCCTGGCTCATTCCCAATTCCCAGCAGGAATTCTGCAAATCCCATTCGCTCCCACGCATGCCGCGGTGCTGGCGCTGTGAGGGGTGATTTGTCTCACCTCGATGTGCTCAGAGGAGCTGAGGGCATGTTTGACAGCACCCATAAGGTTTTCTGTCACGCTATCCAAAGGATATTTCTTTGCTGTCCGATCACCACTGCCATTATTTAACAGCTCCAGAAGATGGATTTCCATTTTGTTTCCTCCTGTTCCGCTCCCCATCCTCACTCATCACAGCAAGTCCAGCCTGCCCAAGTGAGCTTTCCCATCTGTCACAGCAGGGTCGGGGCACGATCCCTATCCCCTGAGCCCAGCTGTCAGAGCAGACCCCAAAGAGCAGCAGGGGGACACAGCTGATGTGTGCCAGCACCAGCAGGGGTGGTACCCCACACCTCAGCTCCAGGGCCTTTCACGAGTCCAAAGGGAAGCTCAGCTCACACCCAAACCCCTCAAAACCTCCTTATCAGAAGCTGGGGCATGAACTGCCCCCAGGAAGGGGTGGAGCTGCCCAGAGCCCCCCAGCAGCACCCATGGCACACGTGGCACAGACATCTCTCCCCCAGGAGCCATCAGAGGAGGAGGAGGAACTGGCAGCCAGTGCTCTTCATCGAACAGTTTAAACATTATTGATTTTTCCTACTGGCTGGCACCAAGGCCCAAACCCCAGGCAGTGCAGACATGATTAAAAAGCAGTCTCTCCTCAGACAAGTAAGACACCATTCTCCTCCAGCGTGGAAGCAGCAGATGGAAACTCAAATGAGCTGCTGGGTCAGCTTTGTTCCCAGCCAGAGGAGACAAGGGGAGTGTTGCATCAGAGCATCCTCACCTACCCTCTCCACACAGAGGAGAAAGATGGAGAGGGTTTACAGCTACACATGAGCAGCCACAGCTCTCAATCCTGTGCTGAAAAACTGCCCAGCACCACAGCATTAAAGCCAGGAATGCCCCAAGCACCTTCTGACACACACTCTGCATCAACAAATGACAAACCCCGAGCAAGGTGTGGAGGAAGAGCGGTGCTAAAGGGATCAGAAGCTGCCAGGCCCCAGGCCCTGCCCCGCCGGCTCACTCCCTGTAAGCATGACAGGCTCGACAGGGCTCAGGGAGGGATGAAGGGCTCCAAAGGGTTTTCATGCTCCCCTGCAGGAGGGTCACGCTTCAGAATGTGCTTGTAAATGCCTAAGTCCCCTGGAGCTGCAGAAGCCTAAGCCAGCTCTGCATGTTCTGCACTGTTCCTGCCCTAAGCACCCCGTATGCCGACATCTGAGTGCTGGCAGCTCCCCCTGCACCTGGGAAAGCTGCTCCAAAACCTCTGTAACCCTCTTTTCCCCACTAGAGGATCAACCACCTCGTTCCTGGCCAGCCTGCAGGAGAGGCCAGGACAGTGAAGCATTTCCCTGTGCTCGAAGACGTGAGCTCGTTCTAAACCCAGCGCAGTGCTGAGCATGGCAGCGGCACCTGCAGAAATTGAAGATGTGCTTTAATGGCTTTGATATCGATCTGAAGATGGGGATTTTGCCTTTGACATTGGAGCACCAACGGGAAAAGGAAAAAGGCTTGTGTCCAAGGGGGAGGCACCTGAGCACCCTGAGCCGCTCTCGTGGGCTCACAGGTACCACTGCACTCAGCACACCCTGTGGGGCTCTGGAACATGAGAGCCACGCAGGGCTGGGAACAATCCCTGCCCCTCTTTAGGGTCCACACCCCTGAAATGGCATCTCCGGAGTTCCACTCCTCAGTCACAGTCTCAGGCTCTTTGGAAAGCACGTGACAAACATGCCAGAAGAAGCTGGGCAGAAGAGCTGAGGCCTTGTTCTCCAAGCTGCAGAAGAACAAATCCTGAATTTACAAAGCTGAACCCCAGCTCAATATCAAAACAACCCCTGAGCTTCATGATACCCAAACACCAATGGAGAGGATTTAATGATCTCGTATCTCTCCTCAATAACCTGGAACTTCAAGATAATTTTCTCTTTTCCATTCCCCCAGCTTCCCTAAAGAGAACAAGCGAGCCAAATGGACCAGCCTATCAGGAAATCTTGATGCACTTAAATAAGAAAGCAATTAAACACTTTAATAAGGTGAGGGGGGTGCAGGAAGGAAACAATTAGAGTGAGCTCGGGATGACCTTCAAGTCTTCCACTGTTTTTAGCTGAGAAAGTTCCTATTTAGCAAGTCTGGGTGACAATCAGCACCAGCAGCCATCACCTCACAGAGCTCAGGGGCAGCAGAGCCAGGCACAGAACCTTCCCCAGACCAGCCAACCCTACCTGTTCCCCTTGGCAGTCTTTGCCCATCATTTGGCATTGAGAAAAGCCAAGCCAGTGCCCAAATAATTCCCTCTCTGGGCAGCAAAGTTAAATGCACAGACCTCAAGTGTTCCCAGAGGGTCCCAGCCCTCACTGCTGCCCAACAGCACCCACCTCACGTACTTTTGACAATAAATGCCTTCACTTCCACGGTACTTTAACAGGAGGACATCAAAGCCCTGGCATACATCAAGGCCCTGTGACACCCCTAACAAGTACATTTTTAGTCTCAGTTTTATGGATGAGGAAATTGAGGCTGGGAAGTGGAATGATTTGCCAGCACAACAGAGGAAAGGAACAAAAGCTGGAAGGAAAAACACAGGAGCTGCCTTCCAGCCTCCACCGAGAGGAGCCCCCAAGGAGCTGCCTCCCTTCCAGGGCTAAGCTCAGACCACCCAGCCCCTCCTTGGGTGCACAGGCAACTCTGGGAGCTCAGAGCACTCCTGAGCACTGCTGAGCACTCGGGATCCTCACAAGCCCTCACGCTGAGAGCCTGAGACACAGAGCAGAGGCCTCTGTGCAGCGATTACACAGGAAAAGGGCTTTAACAAACAACCACTGCACAAGGGTTATTTGTTCCTGCATCAGCCAAACACCGGGCTGGGGACCTGGAGGCAGCAGCTGCTGTTCTGTGTAATTTGAACAGGCCCCCAAAGAGCAGGGCAGAGGAGGAGCTGCTCCTGCCCAGCGCCTGCTGCTTGTCCTGCCCAGCCAGGAGCACCCCTGGGTGCAGCGGGGGCAGAAGGGGAGATTTTATAAAAGGCTGGGCAAGACGACAGCAGGACAGAGGTGAACCAGGGCAGGGGGTGGCCAGGAGCATCCCTGTCCCCCATGCCTGGTTGTGCAGGGCAGAGCATCCTGGCCCCTGCTGGAGCAGCCTCATTGACGAGCCTTGTCATCGTTCCTCAAGACTAATTTTTTTAAATTGCAAAATCTTACAGAGCTATTAACCTCAAAAGAGTTTAACATATGGCAGCGCGAGTCTCCCTCTTACCCTAATTATAAGGCTTGCAGTAATGGGGCTGTCTTTTAAGTTACAGCTGCTATGCTTTTGGCTTTTCACTAACATTACATCCTATTAAGGAGCTACATTTAATGCATGCAAATTGCCAGAACATCGAGTGCCTCGGACCAGCGAGGGGATGCATTTAAGCAACAGCAGCAATATCCCAGGGTCAGGCTCACCCTGCTGAGAGCTCCCTATGATCCATCAATCAAACTCCACTCATTAATTAACTAATTCATTAAGTATCTTCCTAGATGAAGGTTCTCCAAGGCGGAACATTGTGTTGACAGCGACGTCCTGTCAGCACTTAGCAGTACAAGCCCCCCTCCAAGCCCAGACACCCCAGACTCAGGGTGGCTTCAGCAGTGCTCCATGACCTCAGCTCCAGGGAAAGAACTGCCCAATCTGCCCCACCTGGCCTGACATACCCCAGAAGTGCTGTAAAGGGAGAGTAAAACCTGGGGTTTTTTCCCAGGAATTATGATAAAGTTTGCAAATAAAAAGAAATAGTAATTCATTAACTAATAACAGAGGGCTTGGCGAAGCAGGAAGGGCCCCCACTGGTCTTGCAGCCCAGCAATGAAAATGCTGCCACGGGGCTGTTTGCTGGCAGGCACAGCCCAGAGCTGTGGTGGGCTCTGCCGGGAATGGCACAGCTTGGAACGGGAAAGCAACGGCCTGGAACAGCTTGGAAAGGCTCTCCCGGGGGAGTTTAGGGAAAGCCTGCCCTAGCAATGAATGGCATTTTCCTCCTGCATAAACAAACCCACATCAGGGTGGGAAGGGAGCTGTGGGTTTGGCTGCTCCCAAACCCCATGTGAGCGATGGGAGCCCTGAGACCTCAGGCCGGTGTCACCCCGGGACCCCAGCCCGCTGTCACCCCCTGCCCAGGGCACCCCTGGCACCATTCCCCCAACTCACCGCGCTCCTGGGAGCCCTGGAACGCCGCAGCTCTGGCTCCAGCCCAAGCACTAATCTACTTTCCCAAGCCTGGAGTTCAACCAGGCACATGAAAACGGAGCGGGAGCCGCTGCCAGCCCCCTGGTCTAGACAGGGGCTCCGACCCGGCGCTCCCATTTCCTGCAGCTCCCAGGGCTGGTGGAATCCAGCCGCTCCAGCCTCCCCATCCCTTCCCCACCGGGCTCCCACCCTCCCGTGGCCGGAGGAGAGGCGGTGTGTGGTAATGGCCACCTCTGCAGCAGCTTCTGCTCCCTGAAGAAAAGCCTCCTGGCTTCAGTGCCACAGGCTGCAATACGGAAAATGGCTGTAAATGGGAAAAATTGGCACATTGTAGTCCAACGAGACAATTTTTGAATTGCTGTATGCAGCTGAGAAGTTCTAGATGTGATGCTGCCCGCATCCTAAACTGGGAGCTGGAGCCTCTGAGATTAAAAAACCAGTCTTGGCTTGGGCTTTCCTTTCTGCTGGTCCAGAAGAAAGAGGCAGTGACCCCAGGGCACAGATCACTGCAGGCTGAGGAGGGAGTGCTCAATCCATACAACATCACTGTTATTTGAAGAAGAGCAGCTTTTCTGTCAGGCCTTTCTGCCTGTGTGCTCTGAAGAGTCAAAATTCCAGAATAAATAAATTGTGGCAAGATGAGACGGTGAAAGAAAAGAAATTGGTATCTGGAGGAAGGGGAAAAACAAACCCTCATTTAACCAGCCATAAGGAACCACTTCACGCCTCGTTTCTCCCGGTGAACAGGGAGTGGGGATGGTTTGTGGATAATACCTGGAAGTCAGGCACCTTTCTGGAGCCACACTTTTACTGTAATGTGCTTCTCCGGGGAAGCCAACAAGCCCGGCTCATTAAATTTTAGTGTGATCTTTGTAGCCCTCTGCATTGTTTGATTAAAATTTAATAACTGATTTGGTGGCTCTTCCTGGAGCCTTGTCCATCCCACCGGCAGCTCTGGGCTGCAGGTGGCTTTGGGGGGCTGTGGGGTACAAGGTGCCAGGGTTGGTTTGCCCCAGAGTGGGGCTCAGGGAAAGGTTCTTCCCCAGAGGTGCTGGCACTGCCCAGGCTCCCCAGGGAGCACAGCCCCGAGGCTGCCAGAGCTCCAGGAGGCTTGGACAGTGCTGCCAGGGATGCCCGGGGTGGGATTGTTTGGGGGTTTGTGCAGGGACAGAGGTTGAACTGGATGATTCTTGTGGGGCCTTTCCAACACGGGAGATTCCAGGTTTCCTTGACCTGAAAGCCTGGGCAGCAAAGCCCTGTCCGTTCCTGAGGTGAGCTGGAGCTCCTCAGAGCGCGCAGGAGCCAGGCTGGGAGCACAGCGCCAGCTCCCGGGAAGCTCCAGCTGAACCAGCAGGATTTTGCCGAGGTGTCTGTGTGTGCATTGAAATGAGGATTGGCCTGGAGCTGTTTGTCTCCAGAATGTAATGAAAGGCTTGAAAGGCTTTGTTTATGGCAGCGTGGGTGCTGTTGGAGGTGTGGGTGATGCCGATCCCTTCAGCACCCTCCGCTCTGCTCACACACCCGGCGCTGCAGGCAGGGAATGCTCGGGTAAAACTCATCCTGAGCTCCTTCACGGGACCCCCAGCGCTGATCCTGAGCCATGAGGCACCTGTGCAGCCCCGGGTAAGGGGGCTCAGGCTCTGCAGTTGCTCTCCAGCCCTGTGTGCCTGAATCCCGGGAATGGGAGGGGTGTTCTGTGCACCCTGAGGTTCCCTCGGATGCCCTTTGCAGGCTGGCACTGTCCCTGGCCCCATCCCAGCGTGGGATAACACCACCCTCCAACCTTGCCACCCCCTCTCCATGGCAAGAGGGAACTTGCTAGGTTTTGGAGTGTTTCAAAGAAATACGAATTTGTAATTGGGAGGGTGAGTTGTACCACAGAGCCCTGGGGACAGCCTGGCACAGCCCCACNAGAGGGTGAGTTGTACCACAGTGCATCCCCCACAGCCCTGGGGACAGCCTGGCACAGCCCCACATCTCCCCCAGGGCAGCACAGCTGGACCAGTCACCAAACTGGCAGCCTTTCACTTGACCTCCTTTTTGTGGAGTGAATCTTTCTTTTCTTCCCCTCCTTTTTTTTTTTTTCCCACCAAAAATCTGAAACCATTTCCAGTATTACAGCTTTTGCTGCATAAACCAGGGGGATTTTCTTCAGGGAGCAAAAAATTGATTCTGAGGTTTCCATTAAGTGACATTAGCACAGCACGGCCTCTTCCAAGGGCTGAGCTTGGCAGAGAATGTGTTGTAAAAGAAATGGAGTCTTTGCAAGGCCTGACTTCAGTGGAATTGGGCTGCAACAGCCCCATTAAGCCGCTTTTACACTGGGGCATGGGAGCTGGCACTGGGATGGGGCTCTGCTGCCATTGCTCAGGTTTCTCCTCCTGTCTGAGGAACCCCAGGCCTGAGGAGATGAGGTCTTGGCTGGAGTGGGCCCTGCAGTGGGAGTCAGCTCCTTGGGAACAGCCCTCAGCCTCTTGCCAAGTGTCCCCTTGGCTCCAGCATCTTCAGCAGCATCTCTGCTCATGGCAGGCCTTTCCCCTTCCATTTCCCTTTCCCCTTTCCCCTTTCCCTTTCCCCTCCCCTTTCCCTTTCCCTTTCCCTTTCCCTTTCCCTGTCCCTGTCTTTTAACAAGAAGCCACTGTCGGGAGAGCAGTGATTGACACCACAGTGATGATGACATGGCTTCACCTTGGCAGTGATTGTGCCAGACAGAGCTGTTTAAATACCACCAGACAAGAGTGTTACTCACAGGAAAACGAGGCCTTAAATGTCATTATTTGTGTCATTATTAATAGCCCCTAATTGTGTTCTCTAATCATCATGAAATTATGTTAATATTAATATTCACATCAAAACTGCCTAGGGAAGGAGGAGAACTTTTTTTTTTTTTCTTTTAACAAGAAGCCAGCCCTACTCTGTGTCAATCCCCATTAAGGGAAACACTTGCCTGGTGTGCTGGAGATGGGGATCACTGCAGGGAGCTCTGCCTCCCAGCCCTGGGAAAGGCTCTGCCTGCTGACATCCAGGGACCTCTGACACCTTTAGAGCCCATCGCTGTTCCATGAGGAGCTCTCTTTATTCAGGAGTGCTTCCAACAGATCTGCTGGAGGGAGGGAAGCCGGATTCTTTACTTACACTGGGAAATCTCAGAGGTGCAGGAATATAGCAACATTTTGTAGCATTACTGGCTTTTGGTACGTGTTTTTGCTCTGCAGAGTTTATTCTTTTCATTGTGTTTTTGCCAGCATGAAAATCCACCCAAGAGAACAGCAACAGTGTGAGCCCACCAAAGAAACCTTTGGAAAAAGCCTTCCAAAGGCTTTTATTCATTAACTTCAATGACTGTTGCTCAAGAACTGAACGCTGGGATGCTGAGGACATTTGGCACCCTGAACCATCACTACAGTTATTTTATCAGCTCCCCAAGGGCCACATTGAAGCCTTTACCACTCCACAGCCCCATTCCCCAGGTGATGCCCACCTGCCTCGAGCTGCAGCCTCTACCCCACCACCTCCTGTCCTGACCATCAGATGTCCTGGATGAAGGACAAAGAACCATTTTTTTCTGGAAAGAAATGGTAATCAGAAGAAATAGCTTTCTTTGCAATTTTCTCCATTTTCCAAGCAGCTCCACTTGCTAGTACCCAAACACCTGGCTTAATAAAACAGAGGTTTTGGAGTGGCAACTATTATACCTCAAGTAAAATATAACTCAGAGCTTGAAAATAACTCCAGAGCACATGCACAGGTAGCTGACAGGGGGATGGTTTGGAGAACAGCTCCAGCAGGTCCCTTCTGGGTGTGGAGGCAGTGCAAGAACTTCTCCTGCCTTCCCTCACCAGCTGCACTGCCAGGCCCAGCCCGGGCAGCTTCAAATCCCCTTTTCCCTGGGGTGGGGGAAAGGAAGTTTGCGAAGGTGTTTAACACTGCTATGTGAATGATTTTGCCATAAAATATTAATGACGTAGATATAACCTAATTGAGTCCTTAGGGCAATAACCTCTGACAAAACGGGCCTGATTAGGAGATAATTGACTGCGTGGAATGGTGGTTAGAGAGCTTAATGTTGGCAAGGTCCATTATCTGGGGATAGCGACCCCCTTTTGCCAGGTGCCAGGGCCATTAGTGGGGCTTTTGGGGGACTAAATCCTCCCTTACCTCTTCTGTCCAATACTTTAGAGGTGATTCTGTTATCCTGCGATTGGATGGGGCTGGCAGGGTGACAGTCCTGGTTCTTGTCCTGGTCCTAAGTACCTGGAACAAACACAAAGCACAAGAGATGGTGTTTTCCCCCCAAACCAAACATTTTCTGTACAGACCTGCACATATAGGGACATTCAAGAAAGCATTAATATAAACCACCATTGACTTCAATTTATATTAATCCACTGTGCAGTGAACTGAGGTGGCTGATTCACAATCCTCATCAGATTTCAGTGCGCCGGGTAGATCAGCTCCCTTGGTTCACTGTAGTTTAATTATAAGCAAATTGCAAGTGAATTAAGATAAATCGAATTAGAACCACTCTGATACTGAACAAAAACGCCCACCGAGGAGTCTGTGGGAGTTTAACTGCTCCACTTGGAGAGGTGACTTGGGACACATTGGTCAGGCACACAGGGGCTGAGCAGGAGCTGGCTCCGAGGGGCAGCAGGAACACGGCCACTGACCCCTGGCAGCTCCCTCGGCCACTGACCCCTGGCAGCTCCCTCGGCCCGGTCCGTGCGACCACAGGACCGGGGCTCTGGGAGCCAGGGAGCAGAGCCAGAGCAGCGGACGGGCGGCTGAAAGCAGGGGAGAGGAGGAGCTGGAGCAGACTGCTGCGGCACAAATTGGAGGCTGGGGTGGCTCTTTCTTCTTCTTCTTCTTTCTTCCCTCCCAGGGAAGTGTCATTTGTACAAATTGCCCGTCCTTGCCAGCTTGGGAGAGACCTCACAAGGGAAACCTGGAACCTTCCCCGCTTTTCATGTGAGCGGATGCCCCTTTTATTTCTGAGCAAGGAGTAAGTGGAGAAGAAAGGAGCTCCTGTCAGCCTCCGGGAGACAAATTGCTTCCTGCAGCCTGAGGTGCCTCCGCTGTAACAACCGCCCGCTCCGGAGGTGAGCCGAGCTGCCCCAGCCTCTCCCCTCTCCCCAGCTCCCGGTTCTTCAATTGAGCCCCGGATAAGTACCCAACCCTCGCTTTCCCTTTTATCTGGCCAGGATGATTTACTGGGCCGCTGCACGGAGGCGACGGCGGAGCTCGGGCGACAGGAGCAGCGCTGCCGAGATGGAATGGCCCTGGATGGCCGGGGTTAAAGACAGCGCCGCGCCCCCGAGCGCTGCCCCCGCCGCTCGGATGGGCTCTTATCCCCCCGGGCGCTCTCCTCCCGAGGGCAGGTGGGCAGCAGGGCCGCCGGAGCACTGCGAGCCATAAAGTTATTAAAACAGCGGAGGCAACAAAGCGGCGCGGCTTCCCCGCTGCTCTGACATTTCCAGAGGGTGAAAGGTAAAAACACGCTCTATAAAAACCCAGCCCGGGGTTTGCGGCTGCTGCCCGAGCTCTCGGAGCAGCTAATTAAACGGGAGGGGCAAAGCCGCAGAGAAGCTTCCAGCCCGCAAATCAAAGCCCAGCCTGGCAGGGAGCGAGGGCTGCGGGAAGGACACCCCTTTTCGCCTTTGAACCTCCTTTTTTTTGGGGAAAAGAGGGAGCGGGCTTGGCGTCATCGTGCGGCTCCATCCGCAGCCCCTAATTATCCCCCGAACTGAAAACGTCGAGGCCGGGAGCCAAACCACGGGAAGAAGCGCTGGTGATGGCAGAGCTGCACGGGCCAGCAGCGCATTCCCACTCTACACCCCCGGTTCTGCCCCACTTCGCTCTGTGACCCCCGCCCCGGCGATGGAGAGGGTGCACCCCACGTCTGTGGGGTCCCCACCTCCTCCTGCCTGTCCGCACAGACACATCCCCGTGTCTGATTGATCTGTGTGAGCTGTCCGCCCGCCCCCTATCGCTAATGGCCTCGTTAGTTAGGGAAAAGGGTTGCCGAAGCCAATTTATGATATGGAATAGTGAAACCCCAGCAAAATCAATAATTCTGAAGGGTCGGGGGTAGGCTGCTGGAAGGGAGGGGGCTCAGGGGTGAGTGCAGGTAACCAATGAGCTTAAAAGCCCCGTTCCCGGCATCTGGCCTCCCGTTCCATCCCTGCTCGGCAGCATTCCATTCGGATGAGGCAGCCTGTGCTTGCTGATCCCGGTCCTCCCCCGGCCTGGACCAGCCGAGCATCCCAGGCTCCTCTTCCCCCCCGGGGCTGCCAGCAGCCACCTCCTCCAGGGAGGGAATGTGGTGCCCCTGCTGTCCCCGCCACGTCCCAGGGCTCCAGAGCTCAAGCGGAGAGAGGGCAGATGAGGCAAGAGCCTCCTTGGGTCTGCTTGTACTGGGAAGAGACAAATCTGATGGAAGTGGCTCAGCAGTGTCCCTGTCAAAGACATCCTGCAGCTGCTTGAAGGCTCAAGAGCTGGAGCCAGACAGGTTTGGATGAGTCAGGAGGTGCAAGTGATCCATGGCAGGAGTGATGGAGGGTTTCCTGTTCTGGAAATCTGGAGAGGAATTTGTTCTTTTGAAGCCTGCTGGAGCTCATGCAGGAGTTAATCTGGAGCAGCCAAATGTATTGGGCTGTGCACAGAGGGATCCCAAAGGTTCCCTCTGATCCATGATCCACAACCACGAGCCCCCTGTGGCATGGGCTGCAGTAAAGGCTCTTGCCAAATATCTCTGTTCAGTGCTGATTCCTATTACAGCTGATTCCTACCCTGTGGCTGCACACGCCGTGGTTTACAAAGAGCTCTGGAGCACTGGCAGAGAGCAAAAAATGGGAGTTTGAAAAAATAACCACAGAATGGTCAATGTGATTTTTTGAACTTTCCTCATCAAATGATGGCAACAAGAGGAAGCAGAGGATACCCTCCATGCCCACCCTGGCTCATGGCCACCCATCCATCCTCCCTCCCAGCCAGCCTGTGGGCACACAAACCTCAGTTCCATCCTCCCTGTCTCTCACTGTTGTTTTTCCCCAGTATAAATTTTGCATTTCTAGCCTGCTTGTCATATTTCCTACCGGATTGGGTGTTTAATTAAAATCATAATTAAAATTGATCTCCTCATTAGCATGCACCTGCTCTGCTGCTCGCGTCCTGGCATTTAATTATACGCTGAAGATGTCAAGTCTGACAGGCGAGAACAAGACCCCGGCCAGTAACCCCTGACAGGACTTCCCAGTGACAACATCTGGATACTGGAGCCCATCTGCTGGAATGGCCTCTGTGCTGGACAGGGGCATGTGGGCATGGCTGGAGCTGGGGGCTGGCAGGCCCTGGGGTCAGTAGGGTCTGCCCCCCAGCAACCTGCACACTCACTCTGGAGATTTCTGGTGTGGAAATGTGTGGGGACAATTTCCCCAGCTGGTGCAGACCTCTCTGTGCTTGCTGGGCTCCCATCAGCACCAGTGTTGAGAGTGAGGCCTGCTCTCTTCTGGAGAGGCCCAGCAGCCCAGGCTGCTCTCCCTCCTGTGGGGAAAGCAAAGCTCCCCTCACCTTGCCTTGGGGGGACCATTAAGGGAAGTATCCGAGTTCTTTCTGGTTCTGAAAGTGCATCTGCTCTTTTTCCTGTGTGCCAGGCAATAAAGCTGCCAAAAGGCGTTTTTGGGGCTGTTATCCATGAAGAGTTTTATTCCCCTGCACTTTGGAAGTCTCTCAGTGATGGATGTGGGTTCATTGGGTTATGTGAAGCAATGAAAGCTGACATAGAATGTACCCTCCAAATTTAAGGCTCTCCCTATGGCTCCCTGGGGACCCAGAGTGTTTGGAGCCCAGGACCTACCTCTCCTCCTGCTCTCAGCATTGGCTGGGGCTTGGGCAGTGCTGAGCAGTGTCTCCAAAGTCTTTCCACCATGGAAACCCCAGCTCAGCCACTCTGAGTGCTGCAAAGGATGCTGCTTATCAGCAAAGCGGCTTCCAGTGAAGAGCAAAGAGGAGAAGCCCTTTAAGGCCCCTCCTGTAGAACTGGTTCTTGTTTCTGCCCAGCCAGGAGGGGCTGGTGACACATGGCAGTGCTCCACCTGTGTCAGGGACAGGCTGGGGAACAACCCCTCCAGGTGGAGTTGCCATTACCTTTTTATGGCTCCTTTTATGGCCAAGGCCATCAAATGCCACATACAGAGACCTTTATGCCTGGAGAAGTTGGGACTGGAGATTTATTGCAACTGGGCTTCCTCATTTGGGAATACTCTCAGCGCCAAAGTGGGGGAACACCATGGGTGGGAACAGAGTCACCTTTCCAGGAACAAACTTCACATGTGGCCTGAGAGTGAAGCAGAAATGTTCCCAGCTGGCTGTAAGGACATGAAGGGACCCTTGGCAGTAACAACCACTGCAATGTAAGCCCAGAGCTATTAAACTCCACCAAAACTGGCAGCAGCAGCCGTCTGACCACTCCTCAGAAAGACAGTCTGGCCCTTTCGGCATAAATGAGGCACTTGAATGTTATGAAGAGAACTGCACAAGCGTTAATAGCCTGACAGCAACACAGCATCCCATTGGGAACATTATTTATGAGGCTGTATCATTGCCAATCCTGCTGGGAAAAGCCCTGCTGCACGGAATGAGATCCGGGAAGGCTGCGGAGTGCATGGGGTGGAGCGGGGTCAGCCACGGCAGCGGGACCAGCGCATGGGCCAGGGACACAGCTCCAGCACTGCCACAGCAGAGCAGGACTGTCCTGCCAGGCCCTGGGGTGCTTCATCTGGGCACATTCTCCGTGATTTTAATGAGATTTTTTGCATGAGTAATAATTGATCAGCCTGGAGTAGAGAGCTGGGAGGGTGGGCACAGGGCAGGCTGTGCTGGGAGCAGGGCTGTGCACAGGGAGCAGCCGGACACCCCCGTGCTGCTCTGGGAATGGGCCCGGGGGGGAAATGGAGCCTAAAGAAACATTTATCATTTGAGTTGTAATTACACAATTACGTAAATGCATGATATTAGTAGTCAAGAGCCTGGAGTTTTCACTAAAGAGTCCCTTAAGTAAATAAACATTTTCAAGCGATTACATTATTGGGATGAGATTTTTTTAAAAAATAAAATGTTAAGAATTGTGTAGGATGACATTAGAAAGCAAGAGGGAAAACCAAACCAAACCAAAACCAGTGACTGTCAGGGCAGCAGGTGAGTGACACATCAGGCTCTACAGTGGTGGCTTGTTTTTGGACTGCTGCTCCCAGAGACAAGCTCTGGGCACGAAGGCAGTGTGGATTAGAGGAGTGGAAAGACAATTCCATTTAACTGTAAGAGATACCACTGTGGAGAAGGCACATGAGGATGGCAGTTGCAATGGAAGAACAGAATATAAATAAATATATGTGTAAAAACAAACAAAAGCCCATTAAAACAAGCAAGAACCAAACCCAATCCCTGCATTACACTCAGTAATTAAATATTTATCAGAGCAGAGGAAGTAAAATCCATTTACTGCTTTGGGCCAGTTACAATCTTCCTTTTAAAAATCCTTTGCAATTATTTCATTCGTCCCTGAGAGACAAGAACACTGGAATAGTCTCCAGGTCCACCCTGAACAAACTCTGGAATATTTTCCCTTATTTGTGTGTGTGCATGAGGGTTCCAAGGAACTCTGAGCAGCTCAGGCCTTCCCCTGCATGTCCTGAGTGCGGGGTTACCATGGACCCTGCAAGTGGGAGGGATTGCCCTGGTGTTTGTCACTAATCCTGGTGGGATCACCATGAGCATGGCTTCCTGCATTTCCTTTATCCTCAGGAAAGGCTCCAAAGAGCAGATCGATCCAAGCTCCTTCCAGTCAGATTTTGGGGCAAGGGCTGCCTCAGTTGCCCACGTGATGCCATCTGGTTCAGGATTCCTGATGTAGGACACAGCTCTGCTCCTGTCCCTGGCGTTGCCCATCCCTTGAGGACCCAAACTGCAGGATGTGCCAGGGTTCTGTGTCTGCCAGGGGCTCAAACAGCACAGGTGTCAAACCCACGAGATCCTGCTGGCACCAGGAGTGGGAGCACAGCCTTGACCCCAGGGAGAGCCCTCGCTTCCCCTCCGTCCTCCACAACCTAGGACGCGAAGTGTGGCTGTGGAATTTCACATCTGAGATAATTGCATTAAGGTAATTGCCACTGCAGCATTATTTCCCATTCCTGGGAGAGGCTGAGAGCAGGCTGAGTGCATTGTGTCTGCGTTAGCAGATTAATAATTACAGCCCTTCGGAGCAGCGCTGGTTTGTATGGATTCACAGCTGCCGGATCATTACCCGGCACACTTGAAGACACCCTATAGGAGCACAACGCCGCGTGCTGCACAGTTTGCTTCCTCTGCTGCTGGGTCCTGGCTTTGCTACACTTTCATCAGACTCACAGCTTGTAAGAAATAGAAAACATTTACAACCTGAAGCAAGTGAGCTCTGGAGCTGCATGGGGCCGTCGGGGATTCTCTGGCGAATGCCTTGGGAAGAAATGCTCGGTGCCTCAGAGGAAACCTTTACCCTTTCCAACACAGCCCGGTCCTTGGGAAGCTCTGGGTGCATTTGGGACTTATCCCAGCCCATAGGACTCCCCATGACAAAGGAGATCTGTGGAGATCTTCTCCCACTGCAGAGCCACCGCTGCCTCTGCAGCAGCTCTGTTTGCTGCAGAATAATTTAGGGGAGGGAGCAGAAGGCTCCTGTGGCCTGTTGAAAAAGATGAATAATTTAGGGAAGATGGATGAAATGATGGAGCAGGATAAGTCAGCCTCACAAAGAGGAAAACACACTATCTCTAACAATCCCATAGCATGAGGGAGCAGCAGCTTTGTGTCCCACCTGGCAGAGCTCATCCCTGACCAAACAGTGTGGCATAGGAATCAGGCAAACTGGGAAGAGAACATGGATAGTTCAGAGGGAACTGCTCTGTATAGCTCTTCTTCCTGATGACAGCAAATTGAAAAATAAAACCATTAATTTTGAACAGAAAATTAGATTGATAAACTGGCTTCAAGTTTTCAAAGTCTGGGGTGTAAAAGGGCAAAGAGTTCACCTGAAAGCAAAGAATTCTGAGAGTGGGATGCACAGCTCCTTCATGTATTGATCAATGTCTGTATGAAGCAAGCATCTCATTTAGGATACAAACAATATTGTATTTCTTCTGCACCTTGAGGGTTTTCATAGGGAACTTTAGCCTAGATCTAGTGCCAGTGACTCGGAGGTGACACAGTCAGGACAGCAGACCAGGGAGAGGACATTGGTTATTTCAGAAGGTCAATGGGTATGAGCATGGATCTGCATATCCATCCATCCATCCATCCATCCATCCATCCATCCATCCATCCATCCATCCATCCATCATCCATCCATCCATCCATCCATCCATCATCCATCCATCATCCATCCATCCATCCAT
>VWYI01018016.1:447841-473397 GCA_013399455.1 Anthoscopus minutus
CACATATATCTCCATATCCATCCATCCATCCATCCATCCATCCATCATCCATCCATCCATCCACCATCCATCCATCATCCATCCATCCATCCATCCATCCATCCATCCATCCATCCATCCATCATCCATCCATCCATCCATCCATCCATCCATCATCCATCAATCATCCATCCATCATCCATCCATCCACCATCCATCTCTTCACACCCCATAGGGAAGGGCAGGGGACTGGAGGGAGCCCAGCACCTCAGGGCAGGCTGTGCAGGACCGCAAGCAGGGTGATCCCAACACGCTGGCAAAGCTCAGGAAGCACCTGCTGGGCAGTGGGGCTCGGGTGCTCCCCATGGCCGCCCCATCCCACTCCAGCAGCAGCTGCACTCCCACTCCCGTTCCGGGGCAGCTGCCTGGCAGAGGGACCTGGATCATGCTCCAGGCTGGGTAAGTCCTTGCCGGAGCTCAGGGCACCTGAGCAGCCTCATTGCTTGACCTCTGTACATTGGAAATGATATTCCAATCTCTCTACAACACCCAGAGGAGTACCAGGACCGAACACCTCCAACCACTCCGCCAGGGAAAGAGGATGACAGCTACATCTGTAATACCCAGCAGAGCAGAGGAGGCCGCTTCCTCTCTCTCTCTTCTTTCCCATTTTTACATATGCAATTACAGTGCCGAGCGTTATTTGGATTTGCCTCCGCAGCTGCTGCTGTCCTGCAGCGTGCTCCAGCCAAATTACATTTCAGAGATGACATTTCCACTCACAGCAGCGCAGCCCAGCTCCCCTCGCAACGGCGAGGAGAGGGACGCAATGGCTTCAGCATTTGTTCTTCCAAACAAGAAGGGTTTGTTCTTCACCAGCAGCAGCAGGGCCGCCTGCGCGGGGCCGGCTGGCTCTGCCCTGCGGCTTTGTGGGGAGCTGGCCGGGACAGATCGCTCCCAGCTGGAGAGCTGGGTCAGCGGGAGCTGCGAAATAATGGGAGCTAATCTGGCTGTTGAATTTATTAATTCCCATTTACACTTCTCTATCTCCTTCCCTGTCCATCAGGGCTGATTACACCAAGCTCACTACCTCAGCAGCCGATGCCCTCCAACCATTGCTGTACCATCACCAGATCCTTATCAGCTTTTCCACAGCATTAGGCTAATGGTTGGATTCAATGGTCTTAAAGGTCTTTTCAGACCTAAACGATTCGATGAGTTTAGAAATTTTCATCTTTAGCAGAGCAGTCTGCCATCAAGGCACCTGTAGCGAGGGCTTTGCCGTGCTCATCACCGCGTTACCTTTCCCTGCAGCCACACTAATTGCTAACCCTGGGCAGGAAAAATGTATTTTCCTTACTGTCAAAATGACAACCTCTAAACAAATCCTAAATCCTGTTCTGTGCTTCCAGCAGTGTTTTATCTTTCCGCTGCTGTTCTCTTGAGATTTATGCCTCATGATCTGAGGAACCTGCAGCATCCATCCCTACCTGTTTCTTGTCTATTTAAGTGGCAAGGGCTTGTCAAGGCACGGAAGTTTCATTGATTTACTGTAAGATGCGGGATCAGGCAGCTGCAGTGAGTCCCTGGCTGTGCTCCCACTCGGAGAAGCTCCTCTTGGGTTGGCAGAGCCCAGTCAGGCACCAGGACCGGAGCATCCAGCGCACTGGAGGGGGTGAGGGGTAAAGAATTCGAGTTGGAGGGGGTCTGTGATTGTGCCTTAGGCTGGGGTCTGTGATTGTGCCTTAGGCTGGGGTCTGTGATTGTGCCTTAGGCTGGGGTCTGTGATTGTGCCTTAGGCTGAATCTCCAGAGCGGACCCTTGCAGAGGAACGGGGGCTTTGTTGTCTTGTAACGCTGTCCTGAAGCTCTGGGGTGCCCTGGAGCAGAGGGACTGGGGGCTGAGGGTGTGTTTGCTTGTTTTTACAGCCCGTTGCCACGTTCAGGTGCACGGGCCCCATTAAAGGAGGAGCGGCCTTTAAATCGCTGCTGCAATGAAGGGTTATGTCTCCCTCGCTGCTGCATTTCATCCTGCACAATCAGGGAAGGGATTTGTCCTGGCACAGGTTCCCGCTTTACTGTGGGAAATGAGAATGGAATCGTCCCTCCTGCTCTTTCCAGGCTGGAAAAGGGTTCGTTCGGCCCCAGGAGCCCAGACCTTCCAAGAGCTGCCATGAAGCTCCAGCTCCGTGTGAGGAGGGATGGGGCAGCACCAGGATGTGCTGGAGATGAAGCACGTGGACAAGCAGTGCCAAGGCTCCGTGGACGTGTCTCATCTCCAGGCACGGAAGGGGTCAGGAATCTTGAGAATTTGTGCCAGTAATAAATGATTGATGCTGTTATTCTCCAGGGTGTGTTAAGAGAGAAGATTTATCATGGTCCTGAAAAGGCAAAAGATGTGACAGGAGAGTTCTTGCCTGCTGGAAAAGGAGACATTTAAACCCTGAAGTGTTGACACAAGATGGATTTGATATTCCTGTGCTTTGGACTATCAGAATAGTGCCCCCCTCATCCCTTCCCTTTTCCCCATGGCATCTTCCTTTGGGTCAGGGATGCACGAGGATCCTTATGGCTGCTCCCAGCCTTTCTCAGCATCTGAAGTGCTGGAAGAAAATTACCCTGAGGTCTTTCAAGGAGAAATTTAAGCAGCAACTTGATCCTATTTCTGTCAAACTTCATGGGAGAACTCCGCTGTAGTTCGACAGGAGATAGATAAAGTGTATTATTGTCACCATTACACATAAACACGGCCAATTTCGTAAAATTCATCTATGCTGAGTCTCGTGGCTGTGCAGGGAATGAATCAGGTTAGCAGCTACAGCCCTGAGCTCCCAGCAATCCTCCCGCTTCAAAAACATAAACAGAAAATTGGAAAGGAAATGTCATCTCAGTGAGTTCATTCTGAATCACATGTTTGATGAAAGACTCTTTACAAACCCTTAAACTGCCTAAAGCCATTCACCTGAAAAAAATGTAACATTCCGCACAGGAAAAGAACAATTAGCAATACAATTAGTTTTCTAAGAGGCAGCGATAAATAATTGAATTTTTTCTTTGACGGGGAGGGACGGCCCTGACAGTTCTCAGCTCCTTGTATTGACAGCAGAGGAAACGGCCCATGAAACCGGTCGTTTGCGGGGAATTTTGATCTATCAATTGTGAGCGAGGAGAACAAGAGAAGCATGAAAGAGCAGCTCGGCTGTCAGGCGGCAGCTGCAGCCACTGCAGCCTGGCTGGGCCGTAACGCAGGCGGGCGGGATCCAGGAACGCATCCAGGGGCTGCGCACATCTGGTTGGACACCCCGTGCTCCGTGGGTCTCCACAGCTGGCTTCCAGCAGCTGGCATGGACCGAGCGAGCTGGGGCTCCCTGAACGCGCTCCGAGCGGCCTTTGGCCAAACGAGCAAGCCGGAGCCAACCTGAGAGGCTTCGTGCCAGCCCTGGGCCAGGCAGATGTTGAATCACAGCCCTGGGAGCGGTCACACACGGCTCTGGACGGGGAATCCACACGGGAGGGGAGGGAGAGATCCATCTCTGCCACGGAGAAATGAGCCAGGACCAGCAGCACGCTTTTCAGTTATGAATTTGTGATCAATACCCTGTTGCCATCGATCCCCTGCCCGTCGTAAGGAGCTGATTGAGGTGAGTGCAGCTGATGCCAGGCACAGGGGCAGCCACCGGCTCTGCCAGCACAGCCAGGGTCACCACGTGGGCACAAGACACTGCGGGGCTCCCTGGCCACGAGTGGGTGACAGCCTCAGGCTGAGGTTACAGCCTACACGAGGATCACGGGGACTTCTGCTCCTGCCTCCCACCAAACACGTGTTTCTTCCCGGCAGCACTTTCCAAGCAAGACCCGGCCTTTTCAGACCTCACAAGGACAGACACATGGAGAAAGACCAATCTTTTCGGCATCTCTTAAGCTTGGGACCTTCTCCTCCTCCTCGGTGCATTTGTACCTGCTCTCTCCTCTGCTTTTCCTCAGCTCCCATCCTTCCCCACTCCTTCCAAAAGAGGAGAGTGAAAAATACGTCTTTTGCCCCCTTAACTGCTTTCCTGTGAAATTAGAACTCCCGTTGGCTGACCCTGCTGTGGCTGAATCTCAGTCTTTTCTCCATCAAATCCTTCCTGCAGAATTTATTGGGTGGTGCAGCATTACCCTCATAAAAAGGCAATAAATGGCCCTGTTTGCATTACACTCCATAATGGCTGTAACCTCGTGGCATTCTTGCAGAGCCGCCTTAGGAACAAAGGGGCAGAAAAGAAGGCTCCCAGAAATCTTTGGGATAATTACACTGCGGGAGTGCTGGAATCTTTAAAATCACTTTAAATCAAAGAAAACCGGGATTTTAAGTCTGAGGTTAACAGCACTTGGGACTCTTGGAAAACTCAGCAGCTTGCAGCGTCTCCTTCGAATCCTGTCAGCCAACCTCGGACGGCGGCTGTGGGACAGGCAGCACTCCAGGGACGTGGGGATGCTGCAGGTGGATCTCGGGGTCTCCAGGCTGCTGTGAAATGCACAGGAGTTTTTGTTCCCTGCTCTAAGACGCCAGCAAAAGAGAATTATTCCGGATCACGCTGGAATCGATTACTTACAGGGTGACCGGGAGCACCTTCCTACCTGTTTGCCCAGTGCTGGTGTGCTGCTCGTCCTTCAGCCCATGTCCCCGGGTCTATCGTGGGGACCGCCACCACCTCCCCCTGTCCCCGGGGACTTCCCAGCAGCGCTGCAATCACCAGCAGCAGCTGCTCCGTGCCCAGGCTCCTCCAGCTCTGCTCACACTCTGCTGTTTGCCCTACCTGGCACCCTTTTATGGCTCTTTCAACGGCCCCTTCTAAACATTATGGCTCACTTAGAGTTTAGGAAGGCGGCACTTCGGAAATGCGGAGTTTGCTGTTTCAGCCAGGATGTGCATTACTTGTCCCTCATTTCTTTATTGGTTAAAGCAGTTTTATCCTCTCTGTGGAGTTAAGTTATAAAGTAAAGATGTAAAGTCACAGCAGAGGAAGAGTGAAACAGGGCTGGGATAAGGATAAAGGAGAGGAGGCAGATTTTGGGCTCTGCCGCAGAGCCCCTGCAGCCCTCCCAGGCCGGGGTCACAAGTGCACTGAGCTGCTCTGGTCTCATCTCCTGCACGTGCCACAGAGGAGCAGGGCACAGGCAGGGACCCCGAGCCGTGACAGAGGGGACAGGGCTGTGCCCAGCCCCTGCCTGCTCACCTCAGCACAGTGTGGTCCCAGGTAAAGTCAGCCCCTGCCAGCCAAAAGCTGCGTGAGAGCAGCCAGCACCAAACCCTGCATTTCTGCCCTGGGGCAGGGCTCCCGTCCTGTAATTCACTGGGATGTGGAAATGAAAACAAAGAGAGCATGAACACAACAGCTCGCACTGCTCTGCGAGGCCGGTAATTGAAAACTCCTGACGCTAAACAGAAATGAAAATGTTAATGGCAAACACCCAGAGTAAATGTATTCCATATGCAGGGGATTGCCATAGGCTGACAAATACAAATGTTGCTGTAGCCACGGGGGGAGCAAAGGCAGAGATGCTGCAGGAGGAAGGGGCTGCACTCCCTGCCCAGCGGGAGCAGCTCCTGGCTCCAGGAGCAGCACCTGCAGCTCCCAGAGCTGCCATTACCATTCCCACTGCTCACCTACACACCCAGTGCTTGGGAAGAGGCTGGAACACACTGAGGAGCCCTGACCCTCAGCCCACTCAGAAGGGACGAGCATTCCCCTCTGACCAACACCTTTCCAGGAGGGAAAAATCCATCTGGGAGCCACATCCATCAGCACGGGCACGGGAATGACTGCCATAAATCCATCCTGTAAGAGTTCCCTAGTCGGAACAGGAGGTACAGGGTAACGACTTAAGAATAATACACAGAAACCCAGCAAGAACTCAGAATGCCTGCTGGAAGCCCAAGGGAAATTAGCCTAATGCTTGGCAAATGTTGGAGAGCGAGGGGATTACTCTTCCCCCGGCCCCGCTGCCGCCGAGAGGGTTTGCAGCACTTTGTCATTTATGGCTGGAGCTCTTTATGGCTCTGGGGGTTTTCATAGCCAGAGTGGTTCCCCCCTGCATCCATCTTTGCTGTCAGGACAAGGAAATTGGTGCTTAGGGCACCAACCCAGGGCCTGGCAAACCTGGACTCGCTTCAAACCCGGCTCCCGGGCAGCTTTGCCATAAACCCACAATAAAACCAGGGCATGGCACCGAGGCCAGCCCTGCTCACAGCCCCCAAACCCAACCCTTGGGCTCACCTCATTTCTGGAGATGCAGGTAAAGCTTTGTGAAACTCCTGGCGGCTTTCCTTTCTTCCCCATTTTCCCCCAGGCTTGCAGCCTGCCTCCAAAGCAGGCAATGTTCACACTCCCTGGGTTTCACCACAAGCATTCCTTCCAGCTCCATCTGTGAGCCTTAATTAGTGAATTTACTGACAGAAACTTTATTAATGCAGCATTTAGCTCTGCTGGCAGCGTCTTGCGCCCTTCAGAGCCTCCTGTGCAGAGAAACATCGGCTCTCAGGGCCTCTGGGGCTTTTCCTGCCCTTATTTCCCCTTCTGGGAGCCCAGGAGCACCCACCCTGTCCTGCTGCCCTCCCCTCACTGCCTGCTTGCAGGGAGAGTGGGATGCACAGCTATCCAGGGAATAAACACACAGTGGGAGCAGCAAAGAGGAGCCTGACAACACCTTGGCACCCACTTCATCCCCACTGGAAGCAAAGCAGAGCCCAGATCCCCAGCTCTGTGCTGTGCCCACACCCCCAGCCCCTTGCCCTCGTGCCAGGCATGCCACCTCCTGCAGGACAGACCCCACAAGAGGCACAAACCTGGATTCCTGCCATATCTTCCCTCTCCTTTCCATTTCTTTTCTCTTTCTGGTTGTTTTTTTTTCTCAAAGACATTAACCAGATATAAAAAGTTAAATGTGAAGTCGAAACAATAAGGCATGGAAATAGCAGAAATAACTTAATTAAGTTTTTAAAGATTTCCATGCTTGAATAAATTAGCCTTCCTGCAAATGTCACAACAGGCAGAAAAAATGTGTAATCAATGGAGCACAATGTTACTTTGCTCTTTAGTTAAATGCAAGCTCCAGCAGTGTGTTCTCCAAGCTTCCCTCTCTTCATTCACTCTCCCCACTGCATCTTCCCCACATGCTGAGCTGCCGTGGGGGGAAAGCTCCAGAAAGGCCAACAGCAGCTCTTCCCTGTAACGAGCTGAGAGCTTTCCTTTGCTCTGCTCCCCTGAAGCACCACGGGAAAGCACCAACAACCACTTCCATGTGCTGGTGACACGACTGCGAGGGAGGGGACACTCCTAATTTGTCAATTAGGCAAAAAAAAAAGGGCAGAATCAGCAGGAATAACATGTGTTTTTCACTGGGGAATATGCCAAAGCCTCCCAGAGCCACCCAGGTCTCTGCACATCCTGCTGCACAGAGAATGCCACTCCTGAGAATGGGAATTTGTTGGGTGAGGTTTGGGGAAGAGCAGCCAGGACAGAGATGAAAACACTGACACAGGATGGAAGCAGAGGGAATTTTGGCTTACTTATTCTGGAAAAGAAAGACGAGGCGAGACATGCAAACGGTCTTCAAACATTTAAGGGAAAGCTCTGAAAAGGGAGAGAATAAACAGGTTTTCATGTTTGCTATGAGGATGACAAGACAAACATAAGCTGCAGCAAGGAGCATTCATGTTCCACATCAGAAAGGCGCCTGTGATGCCGAGGTGAGGCTTTGAGCGGCTCCGTGAGCGCTGCTGACGGCTCAGCTGGGGCTGTCCTGGGGCCAGAACCGGGACACCAGCAGGGACAGGCTGGCTGTCAGGAGCAGGGATGGTGGCATGATGGAGCCCTGGAGCCAGGGGCAGGCTCTCTGACCTCCCAGGCCGATTGGCCAAGCGCCTGTTTTGCAATATCCAGCGGAGTGCAGCGGGCAGTGGGAGAGCTGGGAGCAGGCTGGGAACGGGTTAAACCTCGCTGCTGAGCCCACAGCTCCTGAGCTGCCTTGCCTTTTCTCTTATGGCCAAGAATTGTCAGCAATTGCATACCAGCAGCTGACCTGGGGCATCCCTGTGTTACTGGAGGGCATCATAGGGGCTTTAAACGCTCTTGGCTACCTCAGCTGTGCCATGTCTGAGCCCTGAAATGCCAGAGAGCTCCTGTTCCATGGCTGCTTCTCCCTCCTCAGGGCTGGACCTGCCACAGGGACACGCAGCCAGCTCCCAATCCCCTTGGATAATGATAAGGGTGAGCAATTGAGCTGCACTCTGCTCGGCCAGGAGCTGGATCCTCGGCTGGGCGTGCTGCTGCCTGCAGTGTGACACACACTTTGTTAGAAAGTGAGCCACCGGGAAGTATTGGAAATTCTTCTTAGACCATTTTGATTATCCTCGAGGAATCAGTGGCTGAGGCTGGAATGATGGGAGGACAAAGGAGGCTGCCAGATGAAAGTAAAGAGAAAGGATTTCTCCTCTGAATCATCAGCCAATTAAATTTCCAGCACAATAAAAGCGGAGGACAAGCGGCTCCGCTGATGGCTCTCACCAGCTGATCCCATTACCAGGCAGGGCTGGCAGGGCCCCAGGGGGACACCGGGGACATCCAGGAGCCTGAGGCGCTGCAGGAAGGCCCAGCAAGGCTGGGAGCCAGGCAGAGAGCACAAGCACTGGGTTATTGATGCCCATCCCTTCAGACCTGAAACCTCCTTTCCCCGAGCCCACTGTCTTTGTGTCTTCACCGTGCTGGAACTGCAGGGCCAAGGCTGCATAGAATTGCTGCTTTTTCTTTTTTGCCCAAATAGTGTCTAATTTGACTGGAAATGAGCTTGCACAGGGCCATAAGAATCTTTGTTTAACTTGAAAGGAGCAGCCCTTGCTGCATTGGTCCCCGTCTCTGATGATGAGCTCCATTTTGGGTTTAAAGACACATCCTGTGTGTGACTGGTGCCACCACAGGCACACTGAGAGGCAAATGTCCGAGCACTAAAGAGGATTTTGTTTATGGCTCTTGATTCTTTGCTGAGCTAAAAGATTTGCAGTGACAGAACATTTCTTCCCGACTCTGCCCTTCGCCCCCTTCAAGGCTACTGAAACATATATATGATCAGAAGAGGGAAGATGGATCTTCCAAGTCCTCACAGGTCGTTTACCAGCAAGACAAAAGCCTGGAAAGCTCCATGTGTTGTTTGAAGAGAAATCGTCCCTCCCCTTGCAAAATTTGGGATGGAGCATTGTTACTAATGACCTCCTTGGATCTGTGCCCAGGATGTGGAGATATCATCTCCTGCTCCCAGTAATAAGGTCACAACTGATCCTGAACAAATGGCAAAGTTATTTAATAATTATTTTGGAAGGTCTGCTTGTGACCTTTCAGCTCGTCAGGGTAAGTAGCACGAATTTATCACCGATGCCACAGGAAGGGGCTTGATTATTTGTGTTGTTTTTCCTGGCAGGAATTTGGTTTCCCCCCATTTTCTGAACCATTCAAAGTGTGCACCAGCTGGGAATACAAATTCCTGCCCATGGTGTGATGGGGTTTTCCTGCCTGGTGTTGGGGGCATCCAGCACAAGGATTTATTCCCACACACATCAGCCAGGCAGCTGGGACCTCGCTGGAGCCCGCAGCAGGTCCCTTGAACCCCGCAGCCCGACATTCCTCTGCCAGGAATGGCTTCCCAGTGGATGAGGATGGGATGGGGCTGGCAGGAGGCTTGCTGGAGAGTGGGAGAGGCCCTGTTCCCACTCTGCCAGGACCTCAGGAGCTGCTGCAGAGTTTCTGGCTTCTCCCTTTGGGGAAAGCTGCCCAAAGCCTCTTACAGCAGAGCCTGGAAGCGCCCCTTGGCTGTCCTGTTTGGATAACTGTTCACAGGCAGCCTTGCCTTTCATTTCCTTAATCTTAAATTGCATCAAAAGGCAGAGATTAGAGGTAAAACCTCAATAAAAGACGGAACAAAAGCCTCTGCCCACATTGGATTCTCATACTCAGCTTTGCTGTGGTTTTGTTCTCCTCTTGTCTGACAGGCTGAGTAGCCAAACCTTAAAAAACTGAAAAACCCCCTAAGATTAAAACACTATTTAGAAAAGGCCATGCCAGTCTGAAATCACCTGTGGTTCATACATTAAACATCAAATGTACGCTAACTCTGAATTATGGTCATGAAAAGCAAATCCTTTAATTCCATTTTCTGTGTTACACGGGCTGGAGCTTAGCATTAAGAGTCCTGGTTTTTCTCGAGGCAGTCAGTGGAGTAGGACTTTCCCACCTGGAGTTATCCCTCCGCCCTCAGAGGTGTTTGAAACTTCAGGAAGGGGCACGGATGCAGGAGCAGAAGCCTTGGCCCCGCTGCCAGCTCTCCCCGAGGTTTCCCAGCAGCCGTGGCAGCTGTTGGGGTTTTCTGGCTGCTGGAGTGGATTTGCAGCACCAAGGAGCAAGCATCACCTGATGCTCCTCTCCACTGTGGGCGAGCAGAACGGTGCCTGAGGGAGAGGAGAGGGGAGAGAGGAGAAATCCCAACCCTCCAACCACACAAGTGATTGCAGGAGCATCAATGGCCAGGGCTCTCCACGGCGCTGCAGGGGCTATGGATGCTCCTCACCCATCCCTAGGAAAGCAGAGAGAGAGAGAGAGAGAGGCTCTGATTTGATGGGGCAAGGGCTGGGAGAAATTTGATTTTGAGAGTGCATCGGCTTTGTATTGCATTGCCTCACTGAAGGGTTTGGTTTGCACTCAGCAGCTGATGGGCAACAGAGCAGTGAGTGACACATCCCCCAACCGTACTTCTGTCCTAAAATAACCACAATTAAAGGCCAGCAGAGCAGCAGTGACAATAAACAGGAGTAAATCAGAGTGTCAGTGGGAGTTATGCAGCCAGGCATCCTCCTGGGTGACAGCACTTCCCAGAAAGTGGTGTCTTAAAATGGAAATGTGAGAGACCAATCCCAACACCAAGCAACTGGAATTACCCTCTTAGGACAGAGGAGTCAGTTCCTTTTATTTCCAACTTCTCCTGAAAGTTGTCAGAACTAGTTCTGCTTTTCTCTTCAGGTTATTTTTCTCGTTATTAACATGTAAATAAAGCAGCCCAGGAGCGTTACCGGCAGGGGAGCCTAATGCTGGGAGGTTAATTTACCAGCTCCGGACAAAAGCCCCTTCTCACCAGGGCTGCCTCATGCTCACATTGTTGTTTTCTCCCATTCCTGAAGTTCCCCGGGTATCCGTAGGGCACTCGGAGAAGCAGAGGGCCGGCGGGGAGGTGACATTTCAGCTGCTCATCAGCTGCCCTGCAGGGACCCCACACAGTGACCCTGGAAGGCAGGAGCCAGGAGCATCATCCTTGTGCCACCTCCATCCCTGTGCCACCTCCATCCTTGTGCCACCTCCATCCTTGTGCCACCTCCATCTGTGTGCCACCTCCATCCCTGTGCCACCTCCATCCTTGTGCCACCTCCATCCTTGTGCCACCTCCATCTGTGTGCCACCTCCATCCCTGTGCCACCTCCATCCTTGTGCCACCTCCATCCTTGTGCCACCTCCATCTGTGTGCCACCTCCATCCCTGTGCCACCTCCATCCTTGTGCCACCTCCATCCTTGTGCCACCTCCATCTGTGTGCCACCTCCATCCCTGTGCCACCTCCATCCTTGTGCCACCTCCATCCTTGTGCCACCTCCATCTGTGTGCCACCTCCATCCCTGTGCCACCTCCATCCTTGTGCCACCTCCATCCTTGTGCCACCTCCATCTGTGTGCCACCTCCATCCCTGTGCCACCTCCATCCTTGTGCCACCTCCATCCTTGTGCCACCTCCATCTGTGTGCCACCTCCATCCCTGTGCCACCTCCATCCTTGTGCCACCTCCATCCTTGTGCCACCTCCATCTGTGTGCCACCTCCATCCCTGTGCCACCTCCATCCTTGTGCCACCTCCATCCTTGTGCCACCTCCATCCCTGTTCTCTCTCCATCCTTGTGCCACCTCCATCCTTGTGCCACCTCCATCCCTGTGCCACCTCCATCCCTGCTCTCTCTCCCTCCGTGTCCCAGCTCCATCCCAGCCCCTTCCCGGCGCTACAATTCAATTATCTCCTTCCCATCCATTTCACCTTGAAGGCAGCACGGGTGCTCCCCAGCAGAAGCCGTTTAGGGCTGCCATGGGCACAACAGGACGATTTTAACCTTCATTCAGCACATCGCTCCTCATACGTTACATTTCATAAGGTCTAAATGACCCGTGGATTTCCCGGTACGTTTTGCCGTCTCCCAGACACGACTCCGGCTTTTTTAACCCTCACTTTGGAGGACCCTCCTGTCTCTTCCCCAGGGAAGGACCTGGCTCCTCTCTAGCTCAGCGTTTCTGACTTTTTGTTTTGTCACCTCTGCTCTCCTCCTAATGAGCTGTTAATGATATGACCATTACCTATGCAAATTAAGAGAGTGGATGCAGAGGATGTTTTTTACCTGGAGAGAGAGGCTGCTCCCAAGCCTGAGAGATGATAAATCATGCTGCTGTTTTTATTAAACTGCTGCTCTTGGGGGACCTGGCTCTGCCCAAACCCCCGCATCGAGCAATCAACACCTTCCTCCGAGCGGCCCTGGACAGGTGGGCCCGGGAGCGCCACATCCACCTCGGCTTTAATTAGGCAAACAAATAAAGCATGATTCTAAATCCCCTCGGCGGCCAGGGCCTGCCCAGACGCGCCTGGCTCAGCTGAAACCCCCGCCTTTGGGAAGGGCCAGGATGCTCGGACAGGCTTTGGCACAGGGATACAGGGCTGGACAGCCCAGGTGTAAATATTGCCTCGGACATTGATGGCGTGGCCACATCCTTGCAAGACCAGATTCACCCCGTGCTCACTCTCCCCAAAGCTCACAGCCCATGCTGGGGCATCTCCAGGCCATCCCCAGGCACAGAGCACAGAGCTGATGCCCAGGCACCTGCAGGAGGATTAAATCCCAGCTTTCATGGACCTTCAAGCCTAGTTGGGTGATGGGAATTTATCTCAAAAGGACTTATCCTTCCTTTCCTTTTTGTGGGCTTTAATTAAATATCTCTTTGTTTGAAGCAGCCACTGGTGGCCATGAGCTCTCCTGAGCTTTATCAGTGGCAGCAGGGAGATAACTGCCCACAATCTCCCCTGACCTTTCCTCAGCTCACAAGAAATGGCATTGGGTGTGTTCGTTCTATTCTTTCCTATTATCTTCTGCTTTTTCTCCTTTCTGCCGCTTGCCAAGGGTTCCGATAGCGACTGAGTCACTACCAGAAATATTAAGAGACCCTAAAATATCCCTGGCAGTTTAACAGCTTGGGAAGCAGAAGGGCTTGTGCCTGCCTGGCCATCATAAGCCATCACTGAGAGCAGCAGGGTCAGACTTTAACGAACTGTTGAGAATTAAACAGAAGGAATGAAACTGAAAGGTGCCCCGGTGGCTTGAACTGAGTTTAAAGCAGCTGACCTTTGGAGAGAATGAAACAATTCCCTTCCTTAAGTGTTCATGGTTTTTTTTTTATTTCCCCCAGTGCAGCCTGATGCTCCTGGGATGAGTGGAGGTGGTGGCCAGGGCAGCGGTGCCGGGTGCCGATGCAGACACATGGGAAGGCGATGCCCTCTGCTTCAGGGCTTCCAGGAGGATTTCTGGAGCTTTCCTGAAGCTGTGCCTGGGCAGAGGGGCTGGCACAGCGACAGCCACGCCCTCCCCATAAAAGCATTCTGAGCTTTTCCTTTCTCCTGTACCTTGCCAGGCCCAACAACAAATTAATAGCTAAAAATGAGGCTGGTTCCAAGGAAGGTAGAGCAGGAGCTGCCTCACACCCAGCTCATGGCACCTCGTGTGCTGAGCTTCTCCTTCCAGCACAGAGATCAGCACTGCACGTGTCCCCTCGTTGTTGGGGACCCAGACAGAGCAGCCCTGGCACCAGCTCCTGGCTTTGCTCTGGCACAGCTGGGGCAGCTCCAGCTCTGCCACATGTGCTGATGGCTCCTCCACTTCCCACAGGCACCTGGGGAGGACAAGGACCCTGAGCCAAGTTGGGGAAACACAAACTTGAGTTGAAGCTCTCGCTCAGCATGATGAGTATCAGCAGCGGCACAGTGAATAAATCCATTTTAATGGAATTATCCATTTCAGTTCCCAACTTAATTGAGCTTTGCCCTGTAACTTTGCATGAGGGTGCCTCTCTTCATTAACCCCATGGAGGCTGCAGAGTCTCCTACAGCCACTCACACGCACAGCCAAGGCTTTGGACAGCATTGATGCAGGATGGAAAGCAGCGCTGCTCCCGGAGCTCCCAGCCTGCCTCCACAGCTGGGAGCACCACACATGTGCTGCTCCTCGGAAGGAGAAGTTGCTTGAGCTGACAAATTTTTCCTCCCAGACAGAATCTTGTGCTCTCAGGGGCAGTGGAGCCCGAGGAAGCCTGTCCAGATCCTTCACTGGCAATAGAGGATGTGTGGTTTAATTAACTCACCCCAAATTTCCCCTCTCCCTCTCTCTCCCATTTCTGCTATTAATGTTTTTCTCCATCTGATAACGCTCCATTGCTAATTCTTTCTGGTTCTATAATGAATGATGCCGTGATAAAAGGAAGGTTGGCGGAGCTTCGGGCAGATTTCATTTTCCATCTGAACAGGTGACACAGTCTCATCCCCTGCTTTCTCCCCCTGCACACCCCACCTTCCCTCAGCAGGTACCTGAGGAGTCCTCCTGCCCCTCTCTGCTGCCCAGGGGTGGAAGCAGGGACAGGCTGCCCTTCCCCACAGCACAGAGGAGATCAGGAAGGTCCCCCACCCCCAAGGAGGTGACAGCAGAGCCGAGGAGCTCTGGGAAAGGATGTGCTGGCACTGCCAAGGCCAGCACTCAGGGTCTGGCACAGCCAATAAATTCAATATTTCCAAGGCTGCACACACACAGCAGCACAGCTGTAAATCAGAAACAACTCGGAGCAAAACTTTCTTCGGGTGTAAATAAATAGCTTTTTCAACAAAATGCCTTGGGTGCCTGGAATACTGATCCAGCAGAAGGGGTCAGCTGGGAGCCAGCCAGTGAGCCCAGCCATGCCCTGCCCTGAGGGGCTGCTCCAGAGGAATTCTGTGAGGGAAAAACCAGGAGGTTTTATCAGGAGTGTGACCCTGACAAGGCACTCTGGCCTGTACCTGCCAGCAGTGCCCAGGTGGGGAGGCTGAGGCAGGGGATGCTGAGGGGTTCAGTGCTCCTGTCCCCATGGCCATGAGGGTCCAGCTCCCTCTAGGCCCTGTCCCAGCCCAGCAATGTATTTGTTTTCCTGCTGTAAAACCTGAATGGAAATGTCACGAGGACAATCACCATGGTGACATTTCAGCAGCTCCATATAGAGCCATGCAGGAAATGAATTTCAAAAATCCCTATTAAAAATGGAAGGGCAAAAACAATTTTCTGGGGGAAATGTATTCCGAAGGAGCTTATAGACTTTTTCTTTTTTTAAAGGAAAAGGTCTCCAGCAAAGAAAGTTTGAGGTGAGATGTTTTTTTTAGGGTTTCATTTCTTCCTGAAAGAACAGACCTTTTCCAAGAGTGATTTTGCTGTATGATTTTAGTTCAGAAACTAAACTTTGTTGCACCATTTACCAATTTCTTTTTCCCAGCCCGGCTGCTGCTCCAGAGGATGATCCCAGCTGAGGGTTTATTCTCCAGCCAGCCAGAGCTTGGCAAGGCCAGGAGAGAGGCGGGTGATTATTTCAGTCCCTTGTTCCTCTGACTGGTTGGTACAGCACAAAAGAATGCTAATGCTCGTGTCTTTATGAAAGCACTCGAGTTCATCAGCTTTGCAAAGAAGAGAAATTAAATCAAGATTTAATTGGGATATGCATGTTTTATTCATGGTACTATCCACAGGAGAAGCCAGACAGCTGAAGGTAAAGAGGAGAGGGGGGGTAAATCTTTTGAAAAGTTGTTTCTCTCTGATTAAATAGAGATAGTTTCCCACTTCAAAGGGAGGGCTCCTTTAATGTATTTTAAATGCCCCAATGTGCCATTCCGTGCAGCAGCCTGGCAAGGGCAGTGCTGGCCCCTCGCTCTGCTCCTCTCCACAGCCCCTGGAAGGAACCCAGTGCCCTGAATGCCTCTTTCAGCAGGTTCTGAGCATCGGGGATGACCTGAGGATCTCAGCAAGTGATTGCTCTTGTGCTCATACCCAGCCCCATGGGCTGCTCAGGAGAGCTCACATCAGACTGGGCTGCAGGGCACCACACCAAGGGAATGTGGAGACTGGCAGCTTCTGGAAGGCACCAAAGGAAGGAAAACTCAGCTGGAGTTTTCACATCCACCTTTGCAAGTTTGGTGTCTGGGCACCAAAATCGTTTCTGTCTCTTCTGTGGCTGCACCAGGAGGGGAGGGTGGGTGCTGGAGGAAGCCTCCCTATACTTTCCATATTTTCATTTCTCTCCGTTTCTAGGACAGCAACAGGTCCCAGCTCTGAGATAGCTATTGCAAAAGCTCTGTAGCTCCGGTAGGAACCTTTCCAGCCACCTTTAGGGCCCAGCACGTTCAGCCAGCGGGCTGCAGAGCAGTTGGTGGTGCTGATCCTCCTCGGGGGAAGCTGCAGACACTGTGAGAACAGCTCTATTTTTCTTGTTACACTCCTGGCAGTCAGAGGAGAGGCAAAACCAGCAGCAGGACAGGAAGGGGATGAGGGTGAGGCCAGGAAGGTTTCCGATGTGTGCTGGAAGCCTTTCCCCCTCCTGCCCTTCTCAGTGCCTGGGTACCGCTCCGTAGAGGCAGGGACAGCTGCGCCCTTCCCCAGGGACGCTGCAGGCATCCAGCAGGAGCCGCTGGAGCAGGGAGTGGGAAGCTGGGAAAATCAAAGGAGCAGAGAGGCCAGGGGAGGGTGGGTGCCACAAAAGCAAGGATTTAAGGACGCAAGGAACTTCTGGTTCGCTTTTCAGATTGAAATGTGTATGCGAGGCACTGCAAGATAGTGGTTGTAAGGGAGGAGGGGATCTGGCAGCAGCACTCCTATCGCTCCTGGTGGGAATTTTTCTATAAAGGACCGATTGTTCAGCGACGGCGCATGACAAAAATACAATTGGAAAAGTGGGGGAGAAGAAAAAACAGCGAAGAAAAGAAAATCTTCTCTGCAACTTGTGCCCTTCAGAAGCAGCCCCTGTCGCGTTCGGTGCCTTGCAGAGCCGCCGCTGCCTTGGGAGCCTAAGGTCTTTGTTAAGTAAAGGACACAAAGAGAAACACGAGTTCTCCCGAAGGCTCATTATTCAAACTGCTCCAGACCCGGCATTGCAAGTGCGGTGACTTTGGAAGATGAACAATCTTATCTCCTGGGTGAAAAGGACCATTTGTTGTTTGCTGTCCCGGAGAGAAAGCTCACAAAAGGCACAGGAGGAAACTTGGAGAATATCTGAGCCAAACTTGCCAGGAGAAGTGCAGAGGAGGTTGTGGTGCGCAGGAATTCCCTGGAGAGGCACAGCCCAAATCCCTGCTGGGACAAGATGGGAGCAGGCAGCACAGGGAACCTCAGGGTCCTTCTCCAGGGAAGAAGGCGACCAAAGGAGAGAAGGAAAGCTGAGGAAAGCTCAGGCTGAGCATCCTCTGAGCCACAGCCCAGCCAGAGCCTGCAGCGTGTGCTGGCAGCAGCCCTGCCCGGCTGTCCTGGGCTGCCTGGGGATCTGCAGGCAACTGTTTGCCTTTGTCACTTATTTATTTTGGACACTGCAGCACCAACTCCCTGCTCAGCAGGGCAGGGAGAGGCTGGGTTTGTGTAGCTGCAGCTCTGCAACCCAGGTCTGGGCAGAGGCGAGAACTCGCTGTGGGCACGGAGCTCATCCAGAGAGGCTTCACACCCCTTTCCCCCTCCTGAGCAATCTCTTAATGATAAAAGTCTCCGTGGTTTATAATTACCAGTTTGACAAGTTCATGAGTTGTCTGTTAATTATTATAATTAGCTCTGGCTGAGTGAGAATGCAGCAGTTCAACAACAATATTAACGATGGGAAAACTATTATCGAGAATTAAGTACAGCAAGCATCCAGGAAGGGCTCCTCCTGCTCTCCCAGCTTCCCTCGTGCTCAGCCCACACCTAAACTGCCCTGGAGATTCAAACCACTGGTTCTGCTCACAGGAAAGGGAAAGAGCACCCAAACTTACCCTGGCTGCCCTAAAGAAGGCCAAGATTTGGGCTAGTAAAGGAAATCCTGTGGTGGGGCTGCTGCAAAACCCCAGAGGCTGCAGAAGGACAGACAGGAGCAACATCCTGACAGAGCAACATGAGAATTGGGCCCTGGGAATCTCTCTGTCTCCTCTCTGTTTCACTCAAGATCCTGTGATTGAATTCCTGCACAAGCCTTTCCTCCTGGGAGCGTGTGGCATAAGACACAGGCCTGAGCAAATATCAGAAAACTCTCAATTCTGGTCACCCATAATTTGCTGAGAAGAACAGATTTGACTTCTCAAACACAGCTTGATTCCACCCAACAGAGCTCATCTTCTGTTGGCTTTTCCAGCTCAAATGTACACAAAACAGTTATCCCACACCTCAGTGTGGGAACAAACCTAAGTAGGAGGTGGGATCCTTCTGTGGGAGGTGACAGGGACAGCCCCAGCCTGGGATGCACCAGAAGCCCTGGAACCATGACAGAGCTTGGCCACCCCACAAACCCCTGCCCTGCCACACAAGGAAAGGACCAGGGTCTGGACCTGGTGACATTCAGAGCTGAAAAATCAGGCCCTGATATCCCACGGGAGCAGTTTCCTCCTTGGAGCCAAGGAAGCTTCAGGTTTCTTTCCTTTACTGGGAAACTTCATTTGCTTTTCAGACAAGAGCTTCTGCACACCAAGAAACTCCATTTCAAATACTCAAAATCTCAAATACAGACACAGTTATTTATTTTTTTTAACTGTAAACAGGTTTTGAAGAAAAGATCAAAATCAGAGGGAAGCATTTTGAAGCTGTTGGGATGAAGTGCTCCGCTGTACATGATAGGAATTTCCTGGGAGTAATTTCGATTTGAGGGATTTACATTTGCTTTTACATCCCAGAAACAGAATGGGAGGGGGGGAAAGGTTGAAGCCACAAGGATTTTGGTGGGGCAGAACGAGCATCTCCCACCTACATGGGCTGAGGGATCTGGCATGGGAAAGATCAGGTCCCACAGTCTCCCCTGGCCAAGCACTCAGCATTCCAGCCCTTCTCCCTGCTTTCCCAGCAGCATCTGTAATGCATCCCTGGCATTCCCCAGGGAAAAGCTTCCTGCAAACACCTCGCCCCTGCTGACAGAGCGGGGGAAAGGGCCCCGAGGAGCCGGAACAGATTTCACACCTGGAAATGCAGAGGTGCCGAGGGGAGATGGGGCAGGGCGGGTTGTGCTCCTGCACGGCAAGGATCCATTTCCTTCCCAGGGAATTATTAAAGGTTTTGCACCGGGGAACAAACAATTTTAAGCAGAGGAATCCCTCTTGCTTTGTCCTTGCAGACAGACGAGCGGAGCAGGAGCCTCGGCGCTGGGTTCCTCCCCTCCCTCAGCCTTCTGGGAAGCTCCTTTGAACATTTACAACATCAGAGCACAGGGCCTGATTTGTTAGACAAGCCAGACTTTATTATTTTTTTAAAAGGGGGATATTATCTCCTGCCTCCAAAGGAAAGGGGAAGAGGAGAAAGCCACTGATACAGAGGGGGGTAGAGACAGACAGAGAACCTCATTATTAAACAAAATAAATAAAATATACTAGCAGAAAATGTGTCTTGGCTTTATTACTATATTCTGTCCTCTAAATATTTCATTTCCAACTGATGCCCAAGCCAAATGGAAAATTTCAAGCAAAACTGTACTACTTAGAATATGCTTAATTATTGATTCAGCCAGGAGGGAAAAAGAAGAAAAAAAAAAACAGAGGGGAAGAAAAGGCACTGAGCTACTGCTGACTTCTTTTTAACCCATGCAGCATCCCACCCTTCCTGCTGTGGGAAGGGAGCTCTGGTGCTGTGCTGGGGGTCCCTCCAGCAGACATTAGTGAAAGAAAACACCTTGGTCATTGTTTTTCCCTGGCTTTTCCCTCCCTGTATTTACCTGAACGTCCTTTTTAATCGGTGCAGGTAATTTTGGGGATAAATCTTGAGGTCATGAATGAAAGCTAAAAATGTGGACTTGGGAAAGCAGCCAGAAGCTGTTTGTGATTCACAACAAAATATCATTCACAAAAACACCCCATCAGTTCAGACGCCCTTCCTCATGTGCCTGTGGATGCCACTGACTGTATCTTTTCCATCTCCTGCTCTGGAAAGTGATCCACTTCCCATACCCAAAGCTAAACAAGCTGCTTTCTCCTGAGACACAGGTATTTTACAGGCACAGGAGCTGTTCTAACCCTGGAATCAACCTGAACTGGAGTTTTCCTGCCACCCTCTCCCCCAGCCTGTGCCCCTGCTCGTGGGGATCCTTCAGCCCCCGTGACCCCTGCCCTCTCTGGAGGCTCAGGGCTGCAGGAGGGACCCCAGCACCCCAAGGAGCCCCCGAATGGGGGGAGCATTGCTGGGGGATCACACACAGGGCCTTGAGGAGCCATGGGGATGCCAAACCCGCTGAGGGGGGCACAGCCCACTACAAAGGGAGCCACACACTCAATTAGGAATTTCACTGAGACTTCAAGCTACAGCCCTTTATTTTTTTTTTTTTTATTATTTTTTTAATGCCACGTTGCAGAAAAAGTGACAGGTAATTTGGGACACTGAGGATTTCTCAGGCTCTATAGTTAATGGGGAGTTTAGCACCAATTCCTCTGTAATTTGCACTTCTGAGAAACCACATTATTATAAAGTCAGAAATCTTGGGCGCTCTTAACTCCAAGATCTGCCAGGATGACGATGACCAGGAACTGAGGAGGCCTGAGTCCACAGGTCACCCATTTCAATATCTGAGGCTGGGTGCCTTCCAAAAACGGTCGCTCCAACGGCAGAGCCGAAAATTGGAGGTGACATTCAGAAGTCTCTGAAAATTATAACCCTGACTTCCTCCTTGAAAAGCTTATCTGAATCCTGGCTTATCCTTTGATGAGGTTACTGAAAAAGCATTCTGCTCAGAGTACTTGAAAGATAACAGGCAATATATGTGAGCCGGTGCGCTCCTCCTGGGGGGAAACACTATCGAACTCCTGGAGCATGGGACACTAATTAAATGGCCTGAATCATGCTGGACACTCAGCTCCTGGGTGCTTTCTTTAACCCCTTCCCAACCTGCCACTCCTGGAGCAGATGGGCACATCCCTCGTGCTCCTGTGTGCTCCCAGGCATCCCACTCCATCCTGCTCCAGAGCCCTCCGTGGGACACAGCAGCATTCCCTGATCCCCAGCTAAGTGCAGAGAAGCCTTAAGGAGCTCTCAAAACCTTCTTTCACTACATAAATCCCATCTGGAGAATCAGCTCACTTTTCTCCCCAGGAGATGCTCAGCTGGGGCTCTGCCCAGTGCTGCCCATTGGTAAGGACATGGCAACATTTAAATTTTCACGGAAGTTGAAGCAAGTGTTTGAACTTCTTGGGTGCCAATCCCACAGCTGTGAGCAAGGGTCTTCCCAGGCTTTGGGAAGAAAAAGAACATGAGTGGAGACAAGAGGGAGAATGATTAATTCAGTAATGCTTAATGGTCTGACAAGGGTCAGGGAAAATGATCCTGCTCTGCTTTGGAGGGAAAATAGCCAGGCTTCCTTTCAGTGCTCTGCCCACAGAACAGCAGGCACAGCCACATTCCCAGGAAAATGGGAAGAGCACCTTTGGTGGGCAGGACCCAGTGCAGGGTTTGTTCTCAAACACAGCCACCCTCCTCTTCCTCCTGCCACAGATGGCCATGGCTCCACCAGTGTGTTCCTGCTCTGACTCTTCCCTGCTGAGCTGCAGCCCAAAAAGCAGGGAAAAAGAACAAAACTGTTTTAATGGCATAATTTATTTTAAAATGAGCTGTTTCTCCGTGCTGCCCCAGCCCCCAAACACCAGTAATTGTTGGTTGGTTCCCTGCCATCTCCCCGCCAGCGCCTTCAGCGTCTCAGGCACTGCTGCATGAGATTAGCAGGAAGCATTTGGAGTCCCTCACATCAAAGGGATGGAAAACTGGAAATTTAACAGAACCTATTATGCAGCTGAGGGGAAAATAGGCAAGTCCTGCTAAAAAGGATGGCTCATTTCTCTTCTTTCTGGGGCAGGGTATAAGGCAGCTGGGGGAAAAGCCCCAATTTAAAGAGATGCAAAGCCTAAAAGCCAAGATATGGAAAGAGGAGGGAGAGGTGCCTGGGCTCCCTGCAGGAAGGGAGCAGAGTTCACCTGGGATGGGATGGGAAGCCTGGGGTAGCCTGTGGCAAGTCTCTGGTGCCTCTCAGAGCAGCCCCACATCCCACATCGGGTCCTGTTGTGTTAATAAAGAGGGAGGGAGAAGGGGAGATGAGAAAGGAGGAGGGGAAGATGAAGTGGTGGAACTGAGGGGTAGGGTGATGTTTTTCAATATGCTGTGACAGGGCCCCGTGGTTAACACGGCCCTGGGCACTTGCCCTGGCCTGGCTGTGCCCTGGGGCTGCTGCCTGTGGGCTGTGCCCAGGCCGAGGCAGCAAAGCCCAGCAATGCCAGGCGAAGCATCCAAAGGACCTTCCTTGAAAACGCTGAGCACTATTTCCACAGCCCCTTAAACAGAATAATTCATTAGTCAGCTCAGAACAATCAATACCGCCGCCGACAATTTATACACCAGCTCTGTTTACCCAGCAGACCCTCTTTGATAATATTATTTATGATTCCAAATAACTCCATTGGTGTTCAATAGAGCTGGGAGGTACCTGGGGGACCGGGGCACAATCAAATTATGAAGACATATGGTTTACTCAGCGCTGGAAATGTTCAACTGCATTTCATTACTGCTCGTCCTGCCGCAGCACCTTCCCAAGCACTTACAGGGCCTCTTCCAGCTCGGCTGCTGAACAGGAAGGCTTCTTCAGGGACAGGCTCTGGCTCTGCTGATGGAGAGATGTGGCTGTAAAGGGAATTTTATTGTGCCTGTTCCTGCCTGCGTGCAGCTGAAGGACACGCCGAGCAGCTCAATGCATCCCAGGCCACCGCTGCAATTAAAGCCCGGCGTTGTGGGGCTGCCGGAGCGGCGCAGGCAGGGCCAGCTCCAGCCTGGAGCGATGAGTGAGCGGCACGGCTCGCTCGGCAGCTCCTGCCCGGATTTATGGTCGATGCATGGACTGTGTACTTTTTAATAAAGCTCTTCTGAAATGCCCACGGAGCTGGCAAATGCTGAGTCATTATTATCGACGGAGCAGCGCCCGAGCAGAGCCTGCGGGGGGTGGGGGGCAAAGCCAGCGCTGCTGCTGCCCTGCTCTGTAAACTCCAGTCCTCCCTGCACAGAAGCAATAATTAATCAGACAGTGCATGATATGCAACAAATTTAAAAGACACTACTTCCCAGCAAAAATAGGACTGGAAGATGCGGGCTGTGCTGGCAGAGAGCTGTCCCTGGCATCCCATTTCTGTTCCACAGAACATCCACAGAACACGGCTGGATCCTCCCAGCCGCCTCTGCAGCCCCAGTGGGGTGTTCCAGGATGGAGCCCTGCCTGCCTGGCTGCCCTGGGCAGAGGGAAGGCAACACTTCATGCTTGTGAACTGTCCTGGAAGCTCCTCTCTGCACTGATCCTGCTCGGTCCTGGCTTGTGAATAGCTGAGACTCTAAAATAAAGTGATAATGGTTATCACTGTGGAAATACAATTCCTGAGAAAATCCCACCAGACTAATAATTGAAATAGAAACTGAAGATTCTGACAACCCTGGATTTCTTCTTGGGTTTCAGCTGTTTCTGCTACACGATTCCCTGTAGGAAAATCAGAATCTTCCTTCCACAGCAAACCCAGACACTTCAGGACCCATTTCTGTTCCCCTTGCTGCAGAATGGAGAAGTGAACAGGGAGACTTCCTGTGGAACAGAAAGAAAAGGCATTCTCAACTCAGAAACAACAGGGGTTTCACTTCCATCTTCCAAGGCAGGCTGTGATGTGGATGAATTCCTGGCTTCTGGTGGGAGCATGTGAGCCTGGGGAAGCTCCTGAACTTGGGCAGGACAAACAAGACACTGCAGGCCTCTCCCTACAGCTCCTGAGACAGAAGGACCTGGTATCAGGAGCATCACAGGGTGTGCAGACAGGGCTGAGGATGGGTTGTTGAGAAGTTGAGCCCTCTGACCACCTTGGTCATTGGATGTAGAAGGTCCATGTCTACCTTGCCCTGGGAACTCCAGAGCTGGATGCAGTGCTCAGATGGGGCCTCACCCGAGCAGAGAAGAAGGGGAGAAGGTGTGCACATGTTCCTGGAGTCAGCCTTTGCTACCTTGACTCCAGGAAGATGAACACACCTCCCTTCCAAAGTCACTGCCCTTCAGTGCTGAGCCAGGCTCAAGTCTAAGGAGGCTTTTCGGTTGTGCCTAAAAGGAGGTGTTTGGATTTCTATATTTAGTTGTCCTCACTTCCTTTCCTCCTTGACATTTATGAATTTTAGATGTCTCTCATGCTGGGCCTCTGAAGGGCATCCTGGAGAGACACGTGGTGGCCCTGGTGCTGCATCCCCTGGTCCTGCAGGGATGTGGCTCTGGTCATCTGCTGGCCTGGCCAGGGCTTGCTCAGGGACCACAGGCACTGCCAGGATGCTCTCCAGCCTTTACAGACATGTGGGGCTGCTGCTTGCTCGCAGCTGCCAGAGGGAGGGAAGGGGAGGGAGAGATGTCTGGGAGCAGTGGAAAAAAATGAGATTACAAGGGATCAGGGAGATGCTGTTAAGGTACATGGCAACTTACAGATGAAACAGGCAGCAGCTGCCTGGAGCTGAAGGCAAATTTGGTGGTGGACTTGTGCAGGAGACTGCCATGGAATGAGCCTGGCTGGAATGTGGGTGGGATGGGGACCACGCAGACCCTGCAAGCACGCCTTGTGCTGGCTGGTTGGGATGGGGTACCACTACCCTACCAATGAACCAAACCTAACCACAGCCCTAAACACTCCCGAAGCCTAAGCCTAAGCCTAAGCCTAACTGCATCCCCAGGGATGGTTCAGATCAGCAAGAGCAGCAATGTTGGAGCCCTGCCGGGATCACCTTGGCATGCACAGATCACCTTGCCATGCCTTTTCCAGCCCCAGGCTGGACATATGAGACAGAGAAAGGAGATAAACCTTGGTCAGATCCTTTCCAAAAGGGAAAAGTTTCCCAGGGGACCAATGGCCAGACTGTAGCTCCATCCCTATTCCCCATCCTCTGCCTCAGCAGAGCCACAAAAGTGCAAGAGGCCTCTCATGCGCAGGGGCAGGCAGGGAGCCAGCACGGACTTTTCCATCCCCAACCTCCACGGAGACGGACACCTGTGTCCCTCCTCTCTGCCGGGCCGCTTTTAGCAGCCGTAATTACACCCTTTCAATCTATGTATAAATAACTGGAATTCCGGGTAAAATGTCGGGTTGCTTGATTTACATCCCCAGTGAGCCGATAAGGTTGCAACAAGGATAAATCACGGCAGAAGTGCACACTCAGAAGATCTCAGAGGAAGAGAGAGGAACTTCTGTACCCCCCCCCCC
>VWYI01018016.1:473418-489342 GCA_013399455.1 Anthoscopus minutus
CCCCCATCGCCCCCCGCCATTACTCATGCTTGTTTGTAAAGTGACCAGGATAGTTTTGGCATTAAACAAACATTGTGCGATTGGCCAAGTATTCCATCATTGTCCTAAGTGCCCATGGAGAGTTGCAGGAAGAACGCACTCGTTTTTCCTGCCTGCTTCTGTTTTCAGCACACCAAAGACAGAGCTGTAGAGGAGGTTGCTGGATGGGGGCTGCTGTCAGGGGTCCCGGTCCCATTGTCCCACTGAACCCCTGGCCACTCCACCTCAGGCTGGAATTTCCAGAAGCAGCCATGCAGGACTCAGTGAGAGGTGGGGAAGGTGCTTTGGTTCCTCTAAATCTCCAGCCCTGCAGCATTAACTGCGGCTGCTGCATCTCTGCCCAGCCGGCAGCGTGGCGGGGCTGCAGCGGGAGACAGACGAATCTGTCCTGGAGGTTTTTCAAGTGGAGATTAACCACTGAGTAGGCTGTTTTTATTTAAGATGCCATATGTCTCTTCCCTCTAAATATCTCTTCCATCAGATACCGCTGTGATTCCCACTCTGCCTCCCAACCCTGCCTTTGAGACACTATTGCAAACACTTCATAAAACCGTGTTAGATCGGAGATGGGAAATGCTTTGAAGCTCCTTCTGCCCCCTCCCTGCAGACCCGACGCGTGCGCGGCCGCCCTGTGCACCCAGCAGTGTGGCCAGGGAATGGACGCTGCTCCCAGCCCGGGGGTCGTGGCGCCCATTTGGCTCCTGTGACTCATTGGATTATGCTGCAAAATCCCTTCTCCTCCTGCAAAGGGGATAGCAGTGTTATCCTCTTCCCCTGCTGTGAGCTTCAATATATCAAGGATTGTGAGGCACTTAGTGCTATGTAAATGGGAGACGTATCAGCTGTGCCTCAGATAAATGAATTTCACTTAGATTGATGGGTGTGAAGCACTTCCAAAATTAGGCCTATTCTTCTTAAATCAAACAGTTTCCCCAAGCCAGTTCAGCTCCATTGATGTAGAGGAAGTCATCAAGCTGCGATTCATCATCGAGCTCAATCACAGACCTTCAACACGCTGACCCACTGTGAGCTTCCTCCTCTTGGGAGGGAGAGAGGAGTTTGGCCAGGCACAGGAGGAGCAGGACCCTTCTTCTCCTCTGTGCATGGGTCATCCACAGCTTGGGCTGCAAACCCCTGTGCTCATTCTGACCCTTACACCAGACCATCTTTATGCCATTAAATGTTCCATAACATCACAAACGTCATTTCATTCAGCCAGCAAAGAGTAAATCCCTCTTATGTGTAGGAGCACCACCAAACTGCACCTTGTTGAGTAACTCTGTAGTAAACCCACCAAGGTGTTTGTAGCAGCTTCTTTGCCTGCCTGGTGGGGCTGCCTCCCATCCCAACCCCACAGGATGCTGGAGGGTAGCGGGTCTGAAGGCAGCCCCTCCTCTCCAGGCTGGTTCTCCTCTTCCCTGTGCTGAAGCCGAGCACCTCCTGCCTGCAAGGATCTGCCTGGTGTTTATGTGCAGGGCAGCTCAGCTCCCTCCAACTTTTTAACTGCAGATAATCAACAAAGCTGGGCAAATAATTTAGCGTGTGTAATTTATTCTGTGAATTTTGATTCTTTGCCCACAAGCAGCTTGTGCTGCTCACCAAGGTATTGATGCTATGAAATTATGCAGGGGAGCTGCTGCCTTGGCCAGGGGCTAGCTCAGCTGGCTGGCAGCGAGCAGGACACCCTGAGCATGGCAGTGCTGGCCCAGGAATTGTCCTCCATCAGGTGCCTTGCTCGTGTGGCATTTGTCCTGCTGGTGGCCTGGGAGGAATCCGACCTCAGAGGGCAGGTGAGTGCTGTTAGCAGGAACCGTCCCCACATTGTGAGGACAGTGGCTCCCAGTCCCCAGTCCAGGATTATGCATCCAGAGGGGAGCAACAACAACCCAGCAGCTGAGTAATTGTTGAAAGGTGGCTGCATCATCCGTATGTTTGTACCAAACTGCCCCACACTGTCATTAAATGAGGCTAAATATCCCTGGGAGCAGCAGTAAGCACAGCTGTGCTGTTTTTCCCCGTTGGCAGTGGAAGGAGATGCTGCTGCTGCCGCTGCCTCACGCGTGGCCACCGTGCCAGTTACGAGCTGGCCCAAAATTCCGCCGTGGAAGCTGCGAAGTGCTTTGCAGCTGCTTTGGTCCGTGTTTGCAGCGTGCCTCGTGTTGGGCCGGTCCCTGTGCCGGGCTCGTGCTCCCGTGCCTGCTGTGAGACACGGGGCAGCCGTGGGGACACAGCCGCGGCCACACACAGGCAGCGCGCGGCCCCGACGCTGTCCCCAACCTCTGCTCCGCTTCATCCAGCAGCGCCTTTGTGTCTGACAGGCGCTGGAAGAGCTGATGCAAGTTTTCATTAACAGCTCCTCCGAGGTGGGAGTTAACGTGTTTGCAGAGAGAATGTGCGGCTGTAAATCATCCGAGGGCCGTCCCCTTCCCCGGGTGTTTGCCACCGCCGGCGGCAGGGCGTGCACGCGGCTGTCACTCCGTGGATGCCCTCCATCCCCTTTCTTTATCTCCTAAACATTGCAATCTTGTCGTCTGCAGCAAGAGCTACAGCCCTTCGACTTAAATGTGCCTGCCAAGAAAAATGTTGATTTTTTGCCTCCACCTACCTTCAGAGATCTGATTAATTCAATGCAAGGAGCAAGGAATTAAGTTGGGGGGTTTTAAAGCTGAATACAGAAACATTGATGTAGAAAACCACTGTGGCTGTTAGAGCTGCCTGGTGACTGAGACAGCCTTAGAATGCATTTTAGCTTGACTTGGCATGCTGGCTTTGAGGAGCTAAATGGAGAAGTGAACTAATCCCAGGTCTTAATGAATAATGTTCAAATCCAACTTTCATTTTCCAATGCGTCCATACATTCAAGAATGACTCACAAGGTGTTTGTTGTGCGGTGGAAGAATAGCCAAGCTGGGAAGGGTATTTTTATGTGTTTGTGAATCATTGTATATGATATTTTCCTCCACTGTGCCTCTCTGTCCTGGCAGTTTTCTGCAGAGAAATCCATTCAGCTGCACTGGAAATGTAGGCACTTTATAGAAAATCTTTAATAGCACCAGCACAAATGGATGGCTCTTATTTCCTCTCCGCAAAGTGGCGATTTGCAAAACCACTGCTAACAAATAGTTACCCTCCTCCGTCAAACCATCAAATAAAGACCGATGGAGCCACCTCCTGTCCCGATGGGTCGGGCAGAGCGTGGCACTGGGACTGGCACCTCGTGCCCCCCGGGTCTCTGAAGCCACACCCGTCCATGGATGGGGACATGGGAGTGACTTGGGACTGCTCAGCCCAGGGATGGATGCGGGAGCAGGGGCTGCAGTGGCAGCGGGGCCGGGTGAACACATGGCTGCACAGGTGCCAGCTCTGCGCAGACACATATGGGGAGACAGGGAAGCGCACGGATCCCTTCCAACTCGCTCCGTCCTGGCTCCTGTGCCTGTTTGTTTTCTGGTACACTCGTCTTGCTGGAATTTTTAACATTTAATTAGTCGAGCCAGCTGCTTCTGCTTTGCAAAGGGCTGGGCAGTTCTGCCTGGTTTCAAAGGCGGGTTTCTTTGTTCCCAGGATCCATCCAGGCTCTGGTGGAGGCACAGAGCCCGGTCCCCTGATCCCACCACAGTTCCTCTGAGCACGGCACTCCCATCGCTGGATGCAGGGACGTGCTGGGAGCTGCGGGCTCTGCACAGCGCTGCCAGCTGGGGCTCCAGCCTGGCTGGGATAACAGCAAAGCTCAGAGCTGCCACACATCCCCTCTCCATCCCTCTGCACTGAATTGGAGCTGAGAGAAACCTTCTGCTCCACAGATTATTGTGCCTTGGAAATGGGATGGAAACCAGAGGACTCATCGAGGAGGAGAAAGGGACCCAGAGGCTCCCTGCTGAAGGGCTGAGGATGAACAGCTCCAGGCATTGCCACACTCCCTTGCTGAGCCACCCTTCCTAAAGTGGAGACTGGTGGAGCCACCATCCCTGGATGTGTTTAAAAAAAAGACTGGATGTGGCACTCGCTGCCATGGTCTAGTTGAGGTGTTAGGGCTGGGCACAACCCAGTGATTCTGTGATTCTGTAATTCCTCACCTGGCCCTTGCAGAGCCCTCCCTCCTTCCCCAGCACCCACCCAGCCCCAGAGGAGCACGGAGACCCCGGCCCCAATGCAAGAGAGCCCATGGGTTCCAGGGGAGCTGGGATTGCAGCCTGATTATCACCAGCGCCCATGGAAATACTTCTAAGGTGGTTTTGCCTTCAGAAAAAGTCAGAGTGCCTCAAATGTCAGGTGTCAGCCAAGCCTTTCTGCAGCCCCAGGCGTGCTCCCCTCTCCTGCTTCAAGCAACACAAAGGCCCCTGCACGGTTCTATTCAGCCCAGATATAATCTCCAGCCTTTAAAGCCTGGAAAAGAGAGAAGTTTGCCTGAAAATAGAGATGTGATCCTTATTCCAATCGTTCTAATAATTCCTTTTCCCCCTGGGAAATAAATTTTTAATTGTTCTTATTCTTCCATAGCACCTTTGAAGTGCTTTTACATTCAAAGTCCAGGATAGAAGAATACTTTAAACTTTCCAATTTTCAGATCCTCGCAAACCCATCGCTTCTGACATAAACAAACAAAGCCCAAACATGTTTAATGAAACAGTTTCAGTTTTCAAAATGAACTATTTTGTTTTGATCAAAAAGTCATTTGTAGTTCCAATCCCGAAGACATTGTCCCAAAATCCATTTAAGCCAGCTCTAAAAACCTCTTTGCAGAGAGAGGTGTGACGTAGGTTTGTTTGCCAGCCTGGATTCGCTTCCCCTCATTAGAGCTGCCAGAAGTGAGGCCTGGGTTTTGGAGGGATGGAGACCTGTGCTGGCCACAGGTGATTCCCCTGACAGAGAGGACAAAAGCAGAGCCTAGAAAACAGCATCCAGGAAATAAAAATATGCATTTTCCCTCTGTTTGGAAACACCAGGGAACAAAATTATCATTTTCTCCTGCATCCCAATCCTTGCATCTCTGACCCCGTGCAGGGACTTCGGTCCCGACCGCACATCCAGCTCTGGGCTGGGGCCAACAGCCCTGCTCTAGATGAACTAAAAATTCATTTCTAGCAGGCGCTGCATCCAAAAGTGCTGCGCATGCAGTTGTTGCTGCCAGCGAGCTCATTAGCACAGCGACTCGCCCGCAGCCAGCATGCCGTGCCGTGCCGTGCCGTGCCGTGCCGTGCCGTGCCGGGGGAAGGAGCCCGGCCACCGGCTGCTGAGGGGACACGAACAGCTCCCAGCTGCCTGGCCAGGGGACAACAGCCACCGTCCGAGGCCGGGACACCGACACGGGGCAGAGCCGAGGGGCCGCGGGCTCTGCAGGGCTCGGGAGGGGTTGAGGCACCCGCAGAGAAGCGCAGCAAAGCCGGGGCTTGCTTCTGTAGCAGCAACGCCGCGACCTGTTAGAAGGAGCCAGAGCCGCCCCACTGTGAGGAGGAGCATCCCTGCCCTTTCCCCTGCGTCCCTGCGAGGACCCGCAGCGTTATCCCTGCAGCCGCCCGGAGCGCTCCGGCCGCGGGGCGGGGAGCGGTTCCTTGTCACCCTTGTCACCTGTCCCACACCTCTCATTCCTCGGTAATCGCCCTCCGAGCCTGCCCCGGGGGATGGCGGCACCCAGAGAGAGCCCCCAGCTCCCAGCGGGGCCTGCGGCTGTGGCACAGAGATGAGCATCATCCCCCAGCTGGCGGCAGAGCCACGAACCGGGTCCCCCCCTCCCGCTTCCCAAAGCAGCACGGCTCAGTCCAAGGTGCTGCCTGAGGCTGGCGACTTTGTCGCTGCAGGGCTACACCCGGTTATCACTCCTCTGGCACCGCTACCCTTCGAAGTGTCTCAATAAAAGCAGAAAAAAGAGCAGTAAAGTCGAGTGGAAACAAATCCAAGCGGGTTTGGCAGGTCTGACTTATGGGAAGAGATGAAGGGACTGAACACACAGGCCTGTGAGAGAGGACACATGTTCCTCCTGTGCTCGGCATCCTGGAGCGGCCCCATGCTCCAGCTGTGGGGACAGCAGGATGAAACTGCAGGCACGGATGTTTCCAGCTGAATCATTCTCCCCAGGCAGACAAACAGGTTGCTTTGAGGGGTTTTAATTTCCCCCATCACAGAGCAGCCATGTGCCTTTCATACTGGGAGCCTTTAAACACTTTAGGAAGCAGTTCCAACGTGTTCTGTGGGCACAGGGAGATAACAGAAAGCTCTCAAGGAACCCTCTCTGGCAGGGAAAGTTCAATCTTTGTGGTGCATCCTGCACTCACCGGGGTCTGTGCCTCAGCATCCCACCCACTCCTCATTCCCAGGGACCTGAATTACTCTCGGTGTATTCCTGTGGCTTCTCTCTGATGAAGCACTCAGGGTTGAGAGGCAAAAACAGACCAAAGCCCTTGCCACAAGACAGACACAGGGTGTGCTCTGACTCCTGCAAGAGGGGGAGCAGGCGGCTGCTCCTGCACAGTGTCCACGGGCAGAAAGGCTCTGCCGAGCTATTTTTAGCCCCAGCGTTGCAGAACAAGAAGCAGATCCAGGCAATTGTCTGTTTTCTTTCTATTTTTTCTCCTCCTTGTCTCTTTTCTCAGATCTATCCCCCGGGAGCTGTTTCAGGAGGAGGGGGCTCGGTTTCTGAGCACTGGCTGGGGACATTCCAGCCACCGCCCTGGGGCTGTACCTGATGCCCTGCGGGATCACGGCCACTGAGCAGCTCAGTTGAGCTGTTTCTCTTTCCAGAGCACAGCAGAGGAGGGTGGTGTCTCACACAGCGAGGAAAATCTGCCCCCGTTCCTGCTCTGCCTTCGGATGCAGCCGCAGGTGGAGGCGATCAGGTGAAGGTCACCTGTGGGCTGGAATGTGAAAGCAGCCGGAGCCGGGGCCGGCACTTCCCTCCTGGAGCATCCCGGTGGTGTTGAAGGGCCATGGGGGATTTGCAGGGAATTTGGCTGCTCTGTGCAATGCCAGCAGCAGTTCCATGCCAGCTAATTGCATCCACATTACCTCTGGTCCAAAGAAAAGCCTGATTTGAGCCCCGTTTCTATGGGAAGTGGCTTTGCTGATGCACAGCCCTGCACATGCTTTGTACAGCCTCAGACAGCATGGCTTGACATGAAACAAGCCTACACAAAAATAAATTGTATTGTATTTAAATATTCCTTAAGTCATTTTAATGTATTTAAGTCTTAATTCATCTTCTCAAAGTCCCTTTTCCCTACACTAATGTGATGTATTTGACAGAAAGATGAATGACGTTATTAAAGAGCCTCTCTGGCAAATTTCAGTAATAAAATCTCCCCTTCCCCCCCGCCTCTCTCCTTTTCCACAGCAGGCCTCTGCTTCCTTCATCCTCACAGATTATTCCTGGTTATAGAAAGGGACTCCAGAACATTTCCTGAATCCTTCCCATGGGAATTATTTAACCTGATGTGTCCATGCCATGGGACAGGACCTGGCTGTGCTCTGCCATGTGCTCTTGGTGAGAGGAACTTCCCACATCCCTGAGTATCCAGGTGCCCTCCTCATCCTCACCAGGACCCTCAGCCCATCAGTGTGAGGGTGTCAGGGGCCACCCAGCCTGAACCTGGCCTTCCTCCACACCACCCCCATACAGACACCTCTGGGTTTACACCCTGCTTGCCCATTCCATCCTGATTTATCATTTCCAGCACTCTGGAGAAGTCACACACATTAATCATCCTACCTTTGAATCATCCCCCCTAAATCATTTCTCACACTGAGAGCTGTTTGCCCCCGGCACTGGGCAGCCCCTGGATGTGGCTTCCCAGCTGGGATGGGTAAGCTCCATGCCCCATTCACCAGCACGACCAAGGCTCTGCCACTGTATGGAGGGGGGTGACACAGGGAGAGCCGTGTGGGGGCACAGCTGGGTGGGGAAGAAGGGGAATCCCTCTGTCAGTGTGATCCCATGGGCTGGAGGGAAAACCCTTCAGCTCAGGCAAGGAAAAGGCCACCTGGACCCTGAATTCCTGTCAGGGTAAGCACAGCACGTGGGCAGCCTCAGCACAGGGGATCTTGCTCACTCCCTCCAGCTCAAGGCTGGAATGTCTCCCAGTGTCTCATGTTCCTAATACATGAGGGATTCTATTTCCCAGGGTTTTCCCTTTGCAAGTTTTGCCCTTTGCCCTGAACAGGAGGAATTTTACTAACTTTATCTTTCAAACCTCGGCACGCAGAAGAGAAGAGAGTAAAAGAATGTCATGACCTCATCCATCTGACCCGAGCAGCAGAGGCAGAGGCCTCACGCTGGAATGCTCCCGTTTTTGCCCAGGATGTGTGCAGTGGCAGCCACAGAGCTGTCAGAGTCCTGCTCTGGGGCTCCCAGGAGGGCTGGAGGCTGGAAGTGCAACCTGATCCCACAGGGCAGGGTGCCTGGGGGGATGCAGATGAAAAGGGGCATTTCACAGGCAGCTCAGTGCCACTGAGGCATTCGGGGTGCACAGCCGCCCCACAGGATTCCCAGCACTGAGGGAATTCCTGTGGGAGAGCAGGCCTGGGGTCACACTGGGTGGGACCAAGGCCTACCCCCTCTGCAGAAACACCTTGCTTGCAGTAAAGACGAGATCTGCTGCTCTCTGGCTGTTTAGACTCTCCAAAGCTTCAGTGGTCTACCTAGATTAGGCCTCAACAAGCTGAATTTCTGCTCCAGGTAGTGCAGCTGCTCCTCGCTGAATAAAACATGTGCTCACGCTGCTGCGCCCCGAAGACGAGCTCCGAGAAACCTTTTATTTCTCTCTCTATTCATGCACACGCTGATTTTTTTGGCAAATGCCTGCAAAGAGGGGCCCTGCTTGTTGTTCCTCTCAGGTGATTCCATGCAGAGAACGACGTTGCTGTTTTCCTAAGCCTCCCAGAGCTCAGGAGTGCTGAGCCACCAGTGGGTCCTGCTCTGTGCTGCCTTCCCAAGGGATGCACTCCCAAAGTGGATCCACACGGGGCTGGGATTGTGGGATTGCTGCTGTTTCCAGGTGCTCCTCAGTATCAGGGGAATGACAGTGATGGTGGCAGCGCAGCTGGAATGCGATGGCCAGAGCAGGCAGCTCCGGGAGGGATGGGATGGATATTCCAGTCGTGCCTGTCTCTGTGTGTCAAGGGAGCAGCTCTGTGCTCTGGGCTGTGTTTGCACGCTTACACCCCCAGGACAAACATTATCCCTGTCCTCTGAACTTGCCAGGTACCTGAAACCTCTGTGCAGCTCTAAAGCAAGAGAGAGCCTTTCCATAAACACGCTGAGATCTGTTTGGCATCTGCTCCCATAATGACACAGCAGCTCATTACAGCCTGTGACATCCCACTGTAAACAGAATACTGTGCAACCCTGTAATTTCGGGAGCTAGATCAGGTACTCATGTGCTTGCATAATCCAAAACATAGTGGCTTTCAAGCTGAGTTTTTCTTTTCTTTTTCCTTTTTTTAAAATTTTTTTTTATTCTCTGGCTTTCTATGTCTTCTCTTCTGGTTGACATGGTTACAGGATCCTGAGGATGGGGTAACAGGAGATACATGGGCCTGGGTAGACTCAGAAACCCACTGATGCCTCCCGGAAAAGCAAGAGAAGCAGGAAAAGAAGGAAAAGCAGCCTGCTTTGAGACAGTTCAGCTGCTTCATCTTCTTCCGTATTTCTCCTTGTTTCTTATTTCCAAATAGAGATTCACAGGAAGACATCATTTTCTTTCCCAAAGCCTTCCACCTCCTGCTGCCTTTTTCCCTGCCCAGTCTCATAATTCTCTGCTTGTGCCACCATCATCACCTTGCTGTGACTCACTGCTCTGGCAGAGGAGACCCAGGTCGGGACAGAACTGGTGGTGGGAGTGAGGGCTTACGAAAAGCAGAGATGAAGGCAAAACTGCTCCTGAACTTAATGCTTTTCACGGTTCTCCCAAGCAGTGCCTGCAGTACTTTGAGATTATTCTCTCCCGGGGGGCTTCATAAAAGCTGTAAATACTCCAAATAGCTTTCAAGGTTGGCCTTGTGACAGTTCAGTTCCCGAGAAAATTTATGCTAATGTGCTGCTCCGTCACCATCGGGGAGCTCTCGCTGCAGACGCGTTTGTGCCTTCCAAGGAAAGATTTCAGATCCTGGTGTTTTGCTAAAAGTTAAATACACCCAGGCTTTGAAGCTGAAATCACCTGGTAGTGGCTCTCTTTCACCATATGCCATCTCCAGGATTTGTTTAAAGATGACAAATCTGGTTTTCCAGGAGCCCTGAGTCCTGCTGGGGGTAGATGGGACTGGGAAGCTGTGCCATGGCTCGTGCCCCACACGCGCTGGGCTGCTGCACAAGCACCTCCAGCCTGCTGAATCCCAGCTAGGATCTGTTTTCACCAGCTTTCCCTTTCATACCCATGGAGTTGAGGCCACACACCTCCAAGTCTTGCAGAAAGCAACAGGTACAAGGGAGTTCTGGAAGAGGATTTCTGCAGGAGGAGGAGTGGGAGGGTATAAATCCCACAGCACTACGGCTGGGGCACAGCACGCCCTCAGCTCTTTGCCTCAACTGAGGCTGCAGGCACTTTTGGGGAAAAGAGAAATAAATCAGGGAGAGTACACATGGAAGTGGCAAAGCTTCAATGGATTTGGGGCTCCTGGAGGTGGCTGATAGAGGAGCATCCATGGCTTCTCTTCACCGCAGAGTTTGTGGGTAAGGGAGTGAGCAGTGCCAGGTCTGATGGCAGGGTCAGGCTGGAGCACAGCCACAGCTGCGGGGATGGCCTCGGGGGAGTGGTGGTGTCACCACAGCAGGAGCTCCAGCCTGAGCCCAAAGCTTGAACCATCTTCCCTTCTGAGATGGGTTTGCAGCTCCCCTTGGTGGAAGGAAGTGGGGGGACAAGGGACAGCCTGCCCAAAAGTGGGAAAGGGACTTCTGGGTTCCATGGAAAGAGAAGTCCTCCCAGTCCTCCCCAGAAGCCATTTTACCAATCCAGAAGCTCACAGGGTTTGAGGATCCGTGTGTCAGTCTCCAGTGTGGGGTGTTGTGTACAGCTGTCTCAGTACAGTGGTTTCTGCAACAATCCAATTCTCTCTTCCTGGTGAGAAACAAGTGCTGAGGTTGCACAGAATCCCAGTTTTCCCAGGAACCGCTGCTGGGCTCAGCTGTGCAGCAGGGTCCTGTTCAGGGGCTGGATTAGTGCAGAACTCCCCCCAGGTTCTGTAGTGTCCTTTGCCATCAGCCCATTACTGCATGTCAGGGATACTTGCATCAGGATGTGCCACGCTGCCATCGCTCCGTGGGACGAGGCACTTCCCACATCCATGAGAACTGCCAGAACCATCCCTGCAAGCAAGGGCTGGGAGCCCCCAGGGATCCTGCTGAGGCTGTGGGTCTGGGGAGAAGGAGCAGTTAAAGGTTTCCAGCAGAGGAAAAGCCTCTTATGAAGGTGCAGCTCCACAGCTCTGTGGGAATAACACCCCGAGCTAAGGGAATGCCTGTGCCCAAGGGCAGATGTGGCTGCAGCATCCCATCAGGGCTGGACTCTAGTCTGGAGTAGACCCAGGAGTGCCCAGAATTAACAGATCTGCATTGATTTTTTGTTTAACTTCCCATTTATTACAGCATTGTGGATAGAGATTAACTTCTGTTGTTTGGTATTTATTACTGCTTCACCTGCTTTCCAATGGCAACCCAAGGTAAATGAATAATGAACAGAGAGCTCTGCCTGACTGTGCTGTGGCTCCGAGGAAGATCCCCAGGATCTGGGATGCACCTTGGATCCCTGAGGCTCCCCCTGTGTCTGACCCCACAGCTGGCAGGGGTTGGAACAGGCCTGCGCCTCCCTCGCCAAGCAGATCATTAACAATCATTAATAATCAAAAATAATCAATAATAGTCATTAATATGCATCCCTGCCATGCCCTCAGTCAGTGGTGGAAGGGCTGATCTGATTGATCAGGGACGCCTCAGCCGAGCTCCCATGGCTCTGCTGGGCCCTCACGTAATAAATGCAACAGGCTGGAAAGAGGGGAATTACTCTTGACACTGGGATTATATCTCTGCCAACAGCATCAATATTCTATTAAAGATATGTGATAATATAACACTAATTGCCAATCGAGGGCCATTAAAGGCAGCCTACAAACAGCACTTCGATCTCACCTCTCAGGTTAAAAACGCTGCAGTGATTTCCTGCTCCTCGTGCTCTATTCCTGTGTTTGCTGCCCATGCATAATGCAGCAATGCAAATTGCCAGCCAGTGCCCAGGCAACTGCTGCCTTCCCCTGCCATCCAAGGATAAAGGATTCCTAAGCCTGAAAGGAGGCAGGGAGGACATAAATCATGTCCCCATGCCAAGAGCAGGGTGGGGGGAAGTTCCTTTCCCATTCCCATTTGGCCAAGGGCCTAAGGGCATCATCATAATTGGCTGTGACTTAGCAAGGGGGAAGAGCACAACTTGTGTGGTGAGAACCAGAGCAGCCCAGCCCTGCCAAGGTCTGGTGATTCCTCACTGAGCCTTTGCTTCTACCAGATCAGCAAGTCCCCATCTCCATAAGGAGCACTCAGTGATTTACAGCCCCCTCTGTGAAGGCACTGCAAGGCTTGAGTGTTTATAGGGCAAGATAAGCTGGTTTGGGTCTTCTAAGGCTTCAGGGCTGGGAGACATTGGCCTGAATTCAAAGACGTTTTTGATTATTTTATTTTTTTCCTAAGGCTATGCAGGGCAGACAGGGCCAGCGGTCACAAACCCAGTGAATTTGAAACCAGGAGCATAAACTCCAGAATCTTCAACCTGCAGGGGCAAAGCTGCCCTGGCCATCAAGCCTCAGTGCCCAAAGCCTGAGAACATTTTGCAGAATGAGGGACTGAAAGACAAAACCAGGCTCTGGGGCATCCCCACCTGCAGCAGGCACAGCCCCCTCCAGATGGGGTTCCTGGTGAGAACAGCAAGAGCATTCCAGCCAAGGACGGAATCCTTTCCTGTGGAGAAACAGGAATTAGAACCTCCCTGTGCTCCCAGCTGCTGTAATGGCTCAGCAACAGTCTCGGAGCACAGAACTGAGGAGCTGGTGTGAAATAAATGTGCAGTGATGGAGAAGATGAAGCTCCCTCAGCAGGAGAAAACAGAGGCCCTGCATCACCCACGCTGCCAACGCCTCCCCAGAGCGGCCTCGGCGCAGGGAGCTCCCCGAACATTAATTTCCAGAGGTGCCAGCCGTGCATTACTGTAATGAGACACAGGAATATTCTCAGTTCTACCAGCTATAGATTGAAGCTGCAAAGAAAAGTCGTCTGAACCTCCATCTGATCAATCTTGTCAAAACATGTTCATTTAATCCCTTACAAATGAAAGGAAGATGTGTTTAAAATGTCATCCTTGGGGTCTGGGAGCCCCGTTCCTATAAATCAGTCAACCCAGGTAAACCGTGTTATTTAGGAGCTCTTTGACAGCAGACGTGCCAGAGACATTTTTAAACTATGCACACAAGGTTTACGTCACTTCAGACATAAAATTATTCGCTTTTTCCTTTCGTTTTACCTTTCCATGACTCAGTACCGGCACGGGGAGGAGATGGATGGGCGGAGGTCACACAGGGACATGCGCGACTCACAGGGAAGGAATGCAGGGCGAGCACCAGGACTGACAACCTCCCGGATGTGCCAGCAGGGACTCAGATGTGCCAGCAGGGACTCAGCCTTCCCCTGGCTCGTGCTGCCAGCACCCAGGTGTGACCTGGTCCCAGCCCAGGTCACAGACACTCCGTGGTGACGCCACCCCCAGGAGCAGAGGCTGGGGAAGAGGCTGCCCTCGCCCAGAGCAAAGTCGCTGCTCTCCAGCAAGAGCAGCTCACCAAAAGAAGCCAGCTGGGGACATTTTCTGTGCTGCCTCCAGGAAGGACTGACCTCGCAGCCCTGCCACGGGCTGGGGAGAACTGGGAGCTGCAATTTTCTTTGCACCGCTGGGTGAGGAGCTTCACCTCCCGAACCTCATTTAGCTCCTAGGCTTGGTACCCTGCAGCCTTGCCAGAGGTGAGCTGTGAGGCAGCTCTGGTACCCCTCCAGCTGCCCAAAGGAACTGACAGCACATCCCACAGCGAGAGCCCCACAAGTCTGACTCCCAGGGGATCCAGAGGTTGGGCTGAGCTCTTTTGGGCCACCCCCCAATGCCCATTTAGCAGTAAAGATGTTTGACAGCTGTGACAATGGACAGGGATGGGTTGGGTTCTTTATTGGTCTTGAAGGTGCTTATATTTAAAACAATTTGTTAGTCTCCCCATGATTTACTGCTGTGCTGGAAAATGGGGCTGAGTATTGATTCTTTGCCTTTTCTATCGCAAATGGGTGTAATGTTTTATAGTATGTCAGAATAATAGCAGTGGGCACTTTATCAATGTCAAATGTTAAAAATGATCAGCTATTGTGATGTAGGAGATTAAATATGAAAGCTTGATGGGTATATAAAAGCAAAATGGCAATAATAAAGGGATTTTTTATGTTCAACTCGTTGCTCTCCCAAATCTACCTGGGGAGCTATTAGAACCAATGTGCTGATCAGTGACACATCACCACGGGTTAAAGGATTCCCAGCGAGCTTTTGTGCTGCCCAGCTGTTTCAGGGGCCAGAAGTTGAAGCCTGTTCTTCCCTGCCAGGACTCTGCAGAGTTTTGTGTCCTCTGAGTTGTGCATAAACCCAAAGTTTGGAGCTGGGATACCCATCAGGCATCCCAGAGCCAAGCAGCCTCTCAGAGCCCTTCTCTCTCCAGAGGGAATGAGCCACCAGGAACACAGAGTTCCTCCATGGAGAAAGGCAAGGCAGGACAGCCTAGGTTTTGTGCAGAGGGAGCTTAAGGACTGCAAGGCTACAAAGCCTGAGGGATTCAGGGCATGGTGCAAACAGACCCCTCTGTGATGAGCCCAAAGCAGACCAGAAAATTGCATGTTTCTCATTGTCCCCACACTCCTGTAACCCAGATGAGCAAATTAATTGCAGAGTCACTTAATGCATTGATTGGATGAGATGCAGGAACTGATGCCAAGCAGTTGGCAAGGACAGGACCCCAGGACCACAGCAGGATGCAGCTCCCACTAAAAGTGGTTGGCAGGATGTGAGCTACACCTACATGGGATTTTTTAAACTCACAACGTCAAGACCTTTCCATGAGGACATCTTCAAGACTAACTAGTTCTTAAATTTTTAACATCTGAAGCACAAGCATCTGTGCCTTTACTCTGCACCAAGCACAGCCCGATGAGTGGAGCTGGTTTCAGCTGGCTGCTCCAGCAGCTGTGCCAGAGCCCGCTGAGCTGAGAGGCAGAAGAAGCTGTTTCAAGAGCAGAGAAGAGCTTCCTGCAGCACAAGTGCAAGGTAGAAACCTCAAGAGGAGTCTGGACTTGGTGAGCAGGAAAGAGCCTCACCTCCATGCCCAACTCTGTGCTCACCTCGGGGCTTCCTCGCTGCCCTGTGGTCTTATCCAGAGGAATTGCTGCAGATCTGTCAGCAGCCACCTCTCTGCGGCCCTGTTATCTAACATTGCTAAAAAAATCCCTCCCCACTGCTCCTGCCCTCCCTGCAGCACTCAGACCTCCCCTCAGCACTCAGAGCCCTGGTGCTCCCAGCACAGACCTTTTATAGCCACAGCAGGGCCTAATTCCTGTTAGCCTGCTGCAAACGCTGCTCATGGCAAACAGCTGGGCTCCTCCAGCAGCCCGGGGTGCTGGGTGTGCAGGGAATGGGATTGCAGGGTGCGCAGGGAATGGGATTGCAGGGTGTGCAGGGAATGGGATTGCAGGGTGTGCAGGGAATGGGATTGCAGGGTGTGCAGGGAATGGGATTGCAGGGTGTGCAGGGGATGGGATGCAGGGTGTGCAGGGAATGGGATGCAGGGTGTGCAGGGGATGGGATGCAGGGTGTGCAGGGGATGGGATTGCAGGGT
>VWYI01018016.1:489967-592631 GCA_013399455.1 Anthoscopus minutus
ATGGGATGCAGGGTGTGCAGGGGATGGGATGCAGGGTGTGCCATGGATGGGAGGCGGGGTGTGCAGAGGATGGGATGCAGGGTGTGCAGGGGATGGGATGCAGGGTGTGCAGGGGATGGGATGCAGGGTGTGTCGTGGACTGTCGCCACGGCAGCAGCTGTCAGCGGCGGCACCAGTGTGGGGGCCGGGGGTTTCAGTGCCGGTTTCTGGCAGGGTGACAGCTCTGTGGGCTGGCAGCTCAGCTCAGCTCCTGCGTCTCGGCCCAGGAGCAGAGCCAGAACGACGCTGTCGCTGGCACGGCCGCGTGTGCTGCAGACTGAGAAGCTCCCTGAGCGTGTCCCGCCCGGCGCCCTGCGGGGAATCAGCTGCCGGGGCTGGGTTTGATCCGTCCCCCGAGAGCTCCTGCTCCCCACGTCAGACAAAACAGCCAGAAAGAGGAGGGAAAAATTCCAGAACTCGATCACTAGAGGCAACTCCCCCTAGAATCATTAACAGTCTCACCAAGAAAGCACCAAAAAAACCTTGTAATTCCTGAAGCCTGGACTCCAATTAATTTTTTTTTGAGTTGTCGTAAGCAAGAGGAGAAAAATCTGCACAGGCAGGACAAATGTTCTCCTAATTACCTAAACACTTTATTAACCAACGCTAATTAAAGCATTTCTTGGAGTCTGACAAATGTCTGGAATTACTCAAATTAGAAGTTAGTTTTGTCTCCTGTAATTTATACAGCAATGGAAAGTTGGGGGGGGAATATCTTTCAACTAACATTTTTTTATTAAAGCTGACAGCAATAATTAGTTATTTGCTACTAATGGGGTGGCCCCTGGAGGGAAATTTGCTGAGATGGATGGCTTGGGCTCACGCCAGCAGTAATTGGTCTGAGCCTTGGTCAGCACTGGCAGGGCGTCCCGAATGCAGCCAGCGCCGCACTCCAGCCCTGCCTTCCAGCCCGGCTTCCCGGAGCCCCAGCAGCTCTGGAGATGGAGCCTGGCAGAAGTGGCAGCAGGAAATGAGGCTGGAAGTTGGAAATTGCAGCTGGGAGTTTACAGTGAGCTCCCGTTTCTTGGGGAATAAGGGGTTTGTGCTGTGCCACCCTGGTGGAAAGGTAGAGTAGAAGGGATTGACATTAAAAACTCCATTTGTTTTCTTCCAGAGAATATCTGGTTGTGTTTTTCAGGGGATGCTGGGAATAGCATTGGGCCTGGAAGTAAAGCTGTGCATGATAGGAAGAGAGAAGAGAAGAGAAGAGAAGAGAAGAGAAGAGAAGAGAAGAGAAGAGAAGAGAAGAGAAGAGAAGAGAAGAGAAGAGAAGAGAAGAGAAGAGAAGAGAAGAGAAGAGAAGAGAAGAGTTTAACGCTGAGCACTTACCATGAGCTTTTACCTCACTGTTTCTCATCTCTGGAGTCACCCAACTACAGCTCTCCTTAAAAGTAGGTTTCGGTTTCCACAGACACAGAAAAAGCCCCAATCACAAGAAACTAATGAGTTCTGCAGATTCAGAAATCAAAATGCAAAGAAAGAGGATCCAGATTTTCTTTTCATCTCCTTTTTTCTGAGCTTGACATATAATTTTGAGTGCTCACGTTGTCAATACCTTTTGTTTCTCATCCTTCCTATAAACTGCAAATGATCCAATTATAGAGCAAAAGGAACAGAAAAGGGGGAAAGCAAGAGGAATAGAATAATCTATGGGGAAAGAATGAAGCTGAGATGGAAAGCTAATGAAACAACAAATCCAAAGCAGTGTGGACAAATTAAAGGTGGTTTGGAGTTGGACAGGGAGGGGAGGGCAAGGCAAGGATCCCTTGGCTTCCTGCATCTCAACCTGGCCCAGGCTCCTTCCCTCTGGCTGACTCCTGAGCCCCACTGGGCTCCATCCCACAAAGGCTGCCCTGGCCCCCACTGCAGAGCAGCTCTGCCCATGCAGCGCCCACGATCCATGGTCGCCCTTCTGTGGGCTCAGCCAGATCTGCTGTGGGCAGCCAGGGAGATTCTCTGCAGCCTGGCATGGAAAGATCTATCTTCCTTCTCTTTTCTTCCCCAGAAGGGAGAGGAGAAACATGTCACAGGCTGAGAAAGGCTCTGGAGCTGCGCCGGAGGAGAGGTGAAGTGGGGAGCCTTGCCGGGTGTGTTAAAGCTGCGCTGCTCCGAGCAGGGACTGACGCTCAGGGCTCGGTGTCAGAGCCGTGTCATGAGGTGTTTCACATTGCCCAGCCTTGCTGGAACCACCATGGCTCCCAAATGTCCCAGGCTGGGTGTTTGGCCGTGCTGGCAGCCCCGGCACCCTGAGCGCCTTTCCCAGCTGTGCCCACGCTCGGGATCTCATCTCCCAAAACCTCTCCACGCCCCAACACTTCTCATCCCACACTTGAGCCCCAATCATCAGCACAGACCCTAAGGGACTGTCCTACCCCCTCCCTGGCACATTCCCAGGCAAGGAGCATCTCCTCCCCTTGTTCTCCACTCCCAGACTTCCCAAGGTGGGACACAGGGAATAGGCTCTGGGGACTTCTCTGGATAAATGGACCCATGGGAGCCTTTCCTATGGCAGAGCCCTGGAAGCTCCTGCATTAGGTGCAGATTGCTGCATTCCCACCTGGGAAAGCTCAGAATTCCCTTTTCTCTCTCTCTCCCTGGAAAATGCCCACAGAGGCAGCTGGGGCAAGGGCAGAGTCCATGTGGGCAACCCCCAGCAAAGCCCAGGCTGCATCCCCACATTCCCAGGGGGAACGCCACGTTCCAGCTCCCTGCAGGCTCCCCCATGCTGCAGAGCCCTGGAGACACCAAAAAGGCAACCCAGGAGCAAGAAAACCCACTTTATTTTAAAGCTTTTAAGGGAATATTGTAAAGAATGGAAAGGGGTTTTGATCTTTCTTTTTTCCCCAAACTCAAAAAAAAAAGCTTTTAAAATAAATAGCTGACAATGTCTCTTATTTGAGTAATTCTTTGCCAGCAATAAATGTGTCACTCTAAAGTGCTTTATTTAGAAATAAAAAAATGTTTTTCTTTGTAGAGTGCTCTACGTTACAGCAAGTTACAGGCTGGGAATGAAATCCTCTTCTAGCTGCATCCTCCTCCCTGCGAGACACATTCATATATTCTCCTATAATTTGATCTAGGTTATAAAAATAAAAAAATAAAAAAAAAAAAGAGAAAAAATAGAGAGACATCTGGCTCTCCCACACATCTGACATTTCCCTTTATGCCTGGTTTAACTTTTTTATGACTGCCTGGGTTCGCTTCATTGGAGAATTTCTCCCTTCAAATGAGTTTCCTGGTTTATGTCGAAATTTTCCTTTAGACAAACCTGGTAATTTTTCAAGTTAAAATGTGTATGTTTTAAGCACTTAGGAAGTTTAAGGATCCGACTGACTGGGACATAAATCCCGGTTTATTCACTCCGGAGTCCCTGTGTCTAACTGATCCTCTAAAAAAAAAAAAGAGGCAAGAATGAGCCTGGCATATTTTTCATTTGTTTTACAGTAGGAAAAAAAAGCCTCAAACTGTCAATCCAGTAATTTATTAGTGCCTGCTCACACTTCCAAGCCTTTATGTGCAAATTCAGGGAAGGCAGCGCTTCCTCAAACGCTCACTTGTTTAATAGGAGAGGAAAAGGGGGCTGGTGGTGTCTCCCTGCTTTGGGGCAGCTTCTCCTCAGGGCGTGGATGGGGGATCCTGGGGAATTCTGGCTCTGCACGGATACCACGGCATCCTCCCAACCTCCTCATCCTCCCTTCAGCTCCTTGTGGATGTCTCAGGATGTGGAATCACGTCCTGGACATCTGCAGGACGAGCCCTGGGGTTCGGTAATGAGGTGGGGGAAAAAAACCCCAATCAAACAAGGCAGGAAAACAAAGAACCAAAGCAGAGCAGGGAAGGGCAAGCTGCCATGCCCTAAGGTGGTGTTGAACAGTGCCTGTAGGTGCCTGGGCCCGCAGGTGACGCTGCCAGGAATCTGTGTCCTGTTCCCAGGAGCCCGCGGCACCTGAGAATCGCTCGTCTGAGCAGGAGGGGACGCGGAGCTCGGGGACTGTTTCAGGGCAGTGTCCCCAGAATAAACCGCCAGAAGCCGATTACAGCTCGTTTCTGAAAGGCTCTGGGAAAAGGCAGAGGGCAGAACTCCAGGGAAGAGCCAGGTTTTGAGAGATCTACTCCTCCTCACCAGCCGGCTCTGACCAGCACTCGAGCCCCTCTGCACCAGCCAGTCACGGGCACTGCCCCCTCTCCATCCCGGGCCTGGGGCTGCTGGCTGGGGAGCTGCCTGCCAGCCCGCCAGCAGAGAAATCAGAATCCTCTTCCCTCCGGCTAATTCCTCCCCTGGTTCTGGGGCAAAGCAGTCGGGGAGAGGCTCTGTGTGATAAAACACTTCCATCTCCATTCCGCTTACTCCACTGGGAGCAAGGGATATTTACTGCTGGGGGCTGGGAGGGCTCCCGTGTCCTCCTGGGGCTCCTGTGTCCCCCTGCCCACTGCAAAGTGGCCTTAGGAGAGAGCGGCGGGAGCCAGGGAGACCCAGTTCCAGCACAGGCTCAGTGTTCAGGTTCCATCCAAATGTCTAATTAAATTTTCCGAGTGCTAGCTGCTCGGGATCCAACGCAAATAGCTGTAGAAGCCAGAGGGAAAGCAGGGAAAGAATGGAGGGGGGTCGGGGGCAGAAAGGAGAGAGAAACCTAAAACAAATAAATTAATTAAACAAATAAACAGGGAGAGAAATAACAAAGGGAAAGTAAACTAAAAGCAGCAGCAGCCCTGGCCGCCAGAGCACTCATTAGCTGCGGGAGTGGAGGGAAGTGTCTCGCTGGCGGAGGCTGTCATCCTTCATCCTGACGAGCACTTAGGGAGTCGCGACCCCTTTCAGCATCGCCATACAGGCAATCAGCCTCTCGCATCGGTCACCGCCGCCGCGCCACATCCCCGCCTCGCCACAGGCACGCTCGGAAACAGGGATATTATATTCCCTCAAAGCAGGCACGGGGGAGGCCGCTGCCCACGCCGCCCCCCTGCCCGCAGCTCCTGCCAGGGTGGGCAGGGAAGAGGCAGCAGCCAAGGCAGGAGCTGCCGAGCCGCAGCCCCGCCCGGTGCCCGCAGCCCTGGGGGTGCCCCCGGCCCCGCGCGTCCATTCGTGCACATGCCGAGCTGCCAACAAACACCGAGCGCAGCTGGGTTCAAGGGAGAAAATCCAGTGTCACCTGCCAAGGAGGAGCCCGGGAGCGCTTTGTGACGAGGGCAGGGGCTGGGGGTGGCTGTGACCCCCGGCCGGGCCATCGCAGGGGATGCGCGGAGCCGGGCGGAGCTGCCCTTGGGCGCTGGGATAATCTGGAGCGTGGCTAATGCTGGGGGAGGCTGGGCTGGAGGCTCGGAGCTACGGCCCTGCTCGGCTCCGCTGCTCTCTGCTTCTGGCCAGCCCCGACAGCAGCACAGCCCTGCCTGGAAATGGGAGCAGCCGAGGGCTCGGGGTGCTGGTGGCGAGGGGAGGAGGACACGGCAGCCCCGGGCTTGTTCCAGTCAGGCTCGCTGTGACACAGAGCCAGCAGTGTCGCGGTTCCCTCTCCATGAAGCCGCGGCCCCGAACACATCGAAACACCTCTGGATTCCCTCCGCAAACATTGCTTGTTCTGCCGGACTGTTTGCTCCTCGTCAACACAGGGGAAATTTGTCCGGGTGCTTCAACACCTCGAGAGCAAACACTGGTTATTTAAGCAAAAAAAGCAAATACTTCTTCCACTGAAACGTGGAGTTAAAGAAGACGAGGGAAGAAAGGGATGTGCCTGTACCCTGTGAGAGGATGCAGAGCACCAGGACCACCCTGGCAGTGCTGGGTCAGCTCCATGCTGGGGGGCTGAGGCCCAGGGTAGCACACAGGTCTGGCTGGCTTTGACACAGCCATGCCCCTTTTTGGGAGCCTCTGCTTTTGTCCGTGCCCCAAATGGGGAGTCACAGCCTCTGGGCAGGGCCACCCCAAGGCACCACAGGTTTGGAGCTACTGCTGCTACAGCTCAAACCTTTAATTTTATTTTTCCCAACTTTCACTGAAAAGAAACTGAATCTCTGCTTCAGTTTCCTCTGATTCCATAAAGGAATATCAGTTACACTGTGAGTCCAATTTATTCTTTTCTATGTATTCATTAAATTCCAGGTTGTTACTGTGCTATTTAATGGAATTGATGGTGTAATTAAGCTGCAGGCATACATTAACCACCAGAACCGTCAGGGAGGTTTAGGATCCTTTACTACTCTGTTCCTGGTGTTATATGGCTCCTGGTTTCATAACAATGACTCCAGCCAGTTATATCCAAATATCCCCTGGCCTCTCCTCAGAATGAGCCCAGACTCAGCCCAATGAGCCCCAGCTTCAGGTTTCATAACGTGGGAATGATGATCTCATCCCACTGCTGGGGGCTGGAACAAGGGGAGAATCTGGGATGGTTTGCAAACCACTCTGAGGTTCACCAGAGGGGTGATGTGCTGCTCTCAGAGGCATCAGCTGCGCAGACATGAGCAGCTCTAACACGTGTGCAAGTGCCTGACCCCATTTTCACTCCTGTTCAGGGAAGTGGATCCAGTTTGACGTGGCTGACAGTCCCGCCCAGCACTCCATCCTGTGCCAAAATCCTCTTTTCTCCTCCACAATCAAATCTGCTCTGCTCCCTTCCCTCCTCATCAGGGGAAGACATGGGCTGGAGCACTCACACCGCCCCCATGGCAGGGACAAAGGCAGAGCCGAGGGGCTCAGAACCTCCCCCGCACTGGGTGCCTCCCTCCTCCTGGGCTCTGAGCATCCCCCGTGCTCCTCCTGCATCTCCGGCTCCCGCCAGGGACGGTGCAAACTCCCCAGCAGGTAAATAATGCCCTGCCTGTGCCAGCGGAAGCGGAGCTGGGTTTTGTCAGCCCAGGAGATGTCCAGCTCCGGGTGGAGGCTGGAGTAGAGGGAAGCTGGTGAGCAGCACCCACGCTCCACAGGGACAGCCACAGCTCTTCCCTGCTCCCTGCCTGAGGCTGAACCTCCCAGAGGCTTTGGGGATGGAGGTGAGGCCATCAAAACACCTGCCATTGCCTTCAGAGATCGCTTCGGAGCCTTATCTGCCCGGAGATATCAGCATCTGATCACACGGTAATTACCAGGCCAGATTTGCACTAATTGGCTCTCTGGAGTAAAGTTACCTCGGATCTGCGTGTCCTGGGTGCTCAGCAGGCAGCGATTTACAGCCCGACAGGTTCGCTGGGATGTTCTAACAGGGATGAGCTGCAGCCACCAGCCAGGGGACCAGGCAGCCTTGCCAGACGCACGTCTGCAAGCTTTAGGGAAAAGACACAGCTTTTTAGGGAAAAAAGCTGTGTCTGTGGGCTCTGCCACCACCTGTGCACAGCCCGGGAGCCCCTTCGGGTCGCAGGCTCTCGATGGTCAGGCTTTGGCTGAGGTCTGGATTGCACAATCACACCACATCAGAGCGTGGTGGCTTTTCCGAGGGGATGGATCCAAGGCAGGGGGGTGTGCTGTGGGAAAGGACGGTTCCCATGCCTGCCTGCAGGACAGGGAGGACTGGAGTGGGTCTGGGGGAGCATAACCCCCTACCCCAGCACTGAGGGGAAGGGGTCTTCAGCTTTGGGGGCCCTTTGCCCTCCCTAGTTCTGCGCTACTCCTGCAGCCAGCCAGCAGCACCAGCAGATCTTACCCCCACCAAGCTCATCCGGTTTCCTCTGGCCCTCCCTGGTGTCCTTGATGGCCAAATACCATCTTTCCATGCCTTTTTTCCCTTGTTTTTCTTCAGTAATAGCATATATTTTGGACGACAGGTATCTCAAAGGCACCCCAACGTGAAACCCACTGGTTAAATATGGGAAAGGACTCTTTTGTTTTACTGCAGCTTCAGCTGAAAAAATGGAGACTAGGGAAAATCATGTAGAGCAGCCAAGTTAGGGTTTTTTTATAAATCAGTTTTCTTTACTGAAAACACCTCAGAAAATCTCTGAATCATCACCTGGGTGATGGGAGTTGGTAAAATGGAGAGGGGGCCCTTCTCCAGGGCAGGATTTTTAATAACTTCCTCACCACGGGAAGCTGTTAGAGAATCTCAGCTGGAGGATTTTTTTCACCCAGCTGGATCTTGCAGTCTTCTTACATCATTAACTCAGTGAGATAATTTCTGAAGAGGAGTTTGTTAGGAGTTGGTTTGATTTCCTTCCTGACAAACCTTCCAGGTATATCTTGGTGCTTTTTCTGTTTTCCAAGCAAGAACAAAGACTCTGATGTGACAATCACTGTGCTCTGCCAGACCAGCACACTTGTCCCAGGGTGGGGACCGCAAATGACAAATTTAGTGGCTCCTTGGGGCAGCAGGGGCTCTGCCTGGCAGAAGCTGGCTGCTCTGCTGATGCTGTTCCTGGAACGCTGCTGTGGTCCCTGTGGGACGCGGTGCCAGCCAAGCCCCAGTGCTGGGGCAGCAGCAGCAGCTCGGAGCCTCCCAGTGCCGTGTCCTGCTCCTCAGCTCACGCTTCAATTGGCAGGTTGGAGGCTGAGAAGAAATGTTTCTTTCACAGCACATTACCAGCAATCACAGTCTTTCTTTCTTCTTTATATCTAAAGAAATCCTCGCTATTGCCAGGGCCAGAGGTCAACGCTTTCCTTTCTGCTGCTCTCACTGCCACGTCTGCTCGGCTTCTCCTCTCCCAGAGCTCTGAAGTTTGTAACAGGTTGGGGATTTTTTTCCTTATCTTCAGCTGAGCACTTGGGATTAAATTTTTTTTTCCTTTATACTTCCTTTCAAGAGCACTGCAAGCAAGACTCCAGACTCTGGGACCATTTGGGGTCCATCCATCTCCTGAACCCTGTGAGTCTGGCCAGCTTCTGCTCTACCAGAAGTAACACAAGGTCGTATTTTAAGTCCATAGCAAATTATTACGGGAAAATGACCCTTCAGCCATGAATTTCCCAGGTAATCCAACTGCTGCTCTCGCATTGCTTTTAAATGAGTTGCCTTTTAATTCCATGAAGCGCTCGCTTGATCTCACAGCACAGGGACGGATAAATATTGCTCCTACTCCAGGAAACAAAGTGGCTTTGGCTGGGAAAATATGCCTTGGGGAAAAATTGGTTTGGCCTGGCTGTCATGGATGACACAGGTGGAGAGGGAGTGGGGAGGGCTCTGTCAGGGGCTGCTCCCCTGCACGCCAGGGCCTCTCCCGGTGACTCATCCCTGGCCGAGGGATGACTGAGGAGTGACAGGGGAGGCCGATCGTTTGTCACCGCCCAAGGAGCAGTGACAAGGAGGACAATTAGTGCGAGCAGGAGGTGATGTTTATAATGTGGAGCCGTGCCCATTAGCCAAGTGTTTATCACTGGGTGTTTGCCCATCCCTGAAGGGCAATGAGGAAGTTTGGTGGGGTCAGGGAAAGGCTTGCCATCCTTCTCCAGAGCCTCAGCTTTCATTAAGAAGATCATAAAAGTAGAATAATAAAGCAGTTCTCTGCTGTCGCTTGTGGCAAAGCCATCCTGAGGCAGCTGATGCCACCTGGGTTTGCAGAGAGCTTGGACCAGGGTTCCCCATATGAGGAGAGCCAGAGCCTGGGGTGGGCAGAGGACGCCCCATTTGTGGGTGGGGAGTCAATCACTGGATTCTGCAGTTGTAGCCACCAAAGAACCATGGCACTGTCACTGATTTTAATGCTCTGGCAGCACGGGGCACAGGAGGGGTTTAATGTCTTTAAGTGGAGCCTCATTTTGCAGATTTGGCTCAGAAAATGGGATTTATCCAAAGCAGCACAGAACCACGGGGTCACCACAAGGAAGAACTGTGAGAGCACATGGCACCTCCTTCCTGCCCAGGAGCCTTGTGCCCCTTCTCCCCAAAGACCAGTGCTGGCCTTTGCCGCCCCGTTCAGTCCTTCCTTTCAAGGAGCAGAGGAGTTGCCCACGTTTGGCACAGGCTGTCATCCTGCTCAGCCTGGATTTCCCAGCGAGGCTGAGGCAGAGACCTGGGCTTCCCAGGGACGTGTCCCATTTTCTGCTTTCTGCTCCGGCAGAGCCGGGGAGCTCGCGGAGAGGACGCGCTGCGGCGTTCCCTGCCTAGAGCTGTGCTCCAGCAGCTTAGGCTGGGCTCCTGCTTGTGTTTGCTGTACCTGTGGGTGGATGTGGGAGCCTTTGATCAGCCGGGATTCCTGCAGCATGATGAGCTCTCCAACAGCAGTGGCTGCTCTGGATACAAAAGTGGGTCAGGTACGGTGCCGTGCCTGTACGGACGCTTTGATGCGCAGGGAAAGGGAGAGGCTGGGATGAGGATGGAGGGAGGGGCTGGGGCACGGCTTCTGTGGGGCAGAGTCAACTTGGGGTGCTGGGAGCTTGGCTGGCTGTGCTGGCAGGGCTGCCCAGGGGCTAAAGGCTCTCTGGAAGCAGAGGATTGCTGTTTCCAGAGATGAGGAGGAGATGTGGGAGATGGAGGCACGGCCAGGCTTTTCTGTGCCCGGCTCTCAGCTTCCTCCTTTCCCCAGCCTTGCAATGGTGCATGACATGGGAGCTGCCAGCAGCTGGAATCACACATTCCCTCAGATGTGTTCTCCTGCTAATGAAATAATGTAGGAGACATCGTTCCCCGTCACTTCCAGTTACACCCCCCCCCCTTGCCAGAGCCTGCCAGCATTCCCCTCCTGCGTGAGGGTAACAAACCTCTGCTAAAAAGAAAGGCCATTAATAATAATTACCACAAAGAAGAAAAAAAATAACTCTCTCTCTTTCTCTCTCTCTTTTAATGAGTCCTAAAAAAATAAAAGTTTCTTAATTGAAAAACTTTCTACTTTGGAGTCAGCTCCAGCACTTCAGAGCAGCCCAGGCAGCACCAGCAAGAGAAGATGAAACAGAGGGATGGGTCAGACAGTGCCTGATGGGGACTGAGGGACCGACCTCAAAGCCAGGGGCACACGGACACCACCACTGACATTCAAGGAACCACCAACAAAGCACTAATTGGACTGGAAGGAGGCGGCAGGTGGAAAGAACCAAGGGGAAAACAGCTCTGGAGCAAACATCATTAGGAAGAGAAGTTCAGGAGAGGAAGAGGAGCTGGTCCTGAGTGGTGGATTTGAGCACAGGGCAAGTATCATCAGGCTGGGGCCTCTCCTCCTGCCTCTGCCAGGGGCTGCAGGGGCTCAGGGGGTTGCTGCCAGAGCAGCAGAGAAGCCTTTCTCTGGCGTGGGAGGATGCAGGTGGCTCCCAGAGCAGGACCTGTCCCCACAGGGTCTTATGCAGAGCCTGTAATTCAATTCTGAGCAAAACTCATCGAGGGCAGGCAGTAATCTGCTCTTGTCTGGAAGGGGCCAGAGGATTTATGAACCCACCTGTCTGGTGGTGAAGTGCCCTCCTGGTAAATGCTGTGCTAAGCGTGCGTTCATCTTCCTCCTGGCAGCAGCCGTGCAAGGACAGGCAGGGAGAGCAGGAGAGGGAGCGGGGAGGGAGGGACAGCAGGGACATTAACCTGGCTGGATGATCACTGTCCATTCCAGGCCTGGCTACTGACCCACAGGATGACAAGGGGCCCCAGGACAATTAATTTAAGCTGCTGCCCTGGGGCAGGAAGGCTGAGAGCCACGAGCCATGAGCCATCCGCAGGCCTGGCACCAGCTCATTTCCTGTTTCCCGTTCATAACTAACGAGCTAAAACTTTATCAGCTGGCCAGACAGGCCCCACTGCTGGAGCATGTACTGCTCCCATCCCCACAGCTCATGGAGAATGGCCACAGCCACCTCACCTCAGAGCTACGAGGGCTCATTTCCTGCCACCCTCGTTCCCGTGCGCAGTGGCCGCTCCTCGTGTGGTGCTCAGAGCCTGGCAGCAGCCCAGCCCTGGGCAGAAAATGCTTCCACTGAGGCTGGATTGATCACCTCATATTTGGCTCCTGATCCACTGGATTAACGAGCCGTGGCATCCAGGGCCATTCCCAATGGCATCACTGCGGCCTCTGTGCCACGGGTGACCCTGAGGGGACACTCCAGCCCCGTGTGCCCGCAGTGGCAGGGCCCTTGTGAGCCCACCCTGCTCCCTGTACTGTGCTGGGGAGCTGGGAGTGGCTGCAACCACTCAGAACACCTTCAGAGAGCCCAGTGTTGGGAAGAAAGGGAGATCCAGCATGGGCTCAGCACCTGGGCACTCTGGTGTTCCTCTCCCACCCCTTTCCACATTTCCAGTTTTGTGGCCTTGCTCATTACAGCCTAATTACGGCATAGCCCGGACAGCTACCAGAAGCCCAGAGTACCCATTTCATTATCTTTATGCAGGCAAATATTTTTCTCTGCCAACACCCCCCGCTGCACTGGCCCTCGAAGCAGCTCCACAAATCAGACATTATCATCATTGGGATAAATGATGTAAGGAAGGAAAGGGATACAACAGTCTGTGGCAAAGTTACCATCAGGCTCTGCCTCCCAAATTGGCTCAGAGAAATTAGCAGGAAGGAAGGAAGGATCAGACAAAATGATAAACCCGCTTACCTGCTCATTAATTTAATCTCTTCTTTTTTCCTCCCCTCTTTCAGCCTTGTGGTTTCTGTAACTGTAGTGAACAGCAAAGTCCTAGATGAAAGGGAGACGACATCTGGAAGCCCAAAGATTAAAGGAGAGTTTTTAGGATTAGCCTTTGATTTATTTTTTTTTTTTTTTTTTTGTCTTTGGGTTGTGGTGATTATTGCTGCTCCTCTCCAAGCAATCCTTCTGGGTGCATCTGAGGAGCACGCGGGCTCTCCAGCAAGTTCTGGGTGTTTTTCCAAGGACACAGCAGCAAATGTGCATTGGCCACTGCTCCCTTTCCCCCAAGGACAGCTGAGAGTGTTCCCCTTCGGCAAGCAGTGCCATGGCTGGGGGTTTGCAGGGATGGCAAAGCCACTCCTAAATCTCTTGGGCTTGGATTTATGAAGCAGGACCTGGCTGGGGATGGCAAGAGAACCTGGCCCAGCCAGGCAGCAGCCCAGGGGCAGGAGGGCTCCTTTCTTCAGCACAGGAATGCTCCTCATTTGGAACAGCTTTTTCCTGTTGAATTGGGATTTTGAATCCTGTCTGGAAACCAGGCCAAGCACGAAGGACGGCTCAGGCTCTGGGGGTGCAGAGCCTGTGCTGACTGTGCAGTTCCAGTGGATGCCATGCCCCAGCAGGGCACAGGCAGGGTGAGGAGGGTGACTCCCCCACCTGCACAGCCCCATGGGGGCCAGGCAAAGCCAAGCACCACCAACTGATCAGCTTTTGTTTTGCCAGCATCCCTGGAGTGTTTCCAAAGCCAGCACCAAAACAAACAAACAAAACAAATGAAGCAGCAAACCCTGATGAACTTCCTTTCTGGAAAAGCAAACTATTTCCTTGCTGAGGAAAACAACTGGAGGCAATTGCTGGGAGCCTGGAGCAGCTCAGCTCAGCTCAGCTCCCGTGTCCTCATTGTTGTGCGCCCTGGTGCAGCGGGAGCCACGGCACCGGATCGATGGAGCAGCGAGATGCAGGGGAGGCTGTGCTTGGTGTGATTTATGATCTCACAGCCAGGCTCAAGTGCTGCGGTTGGGCTCAGGCTGTGCTGGTGTTCGGTGAGCAGCCTCCAATTAGGTGACCCCCCAGGTCTCCCTATTGATTTTGGGGGGAAGGTGTACTTTTCTCATTACGCCTTTGGCAGCAGTGCCAGCAGGGCTGCGGCGGGTGACCCTGGCAGGAGAGCAGCTCTGGAGGGCACCTCAGGGGACTCTGGTGGCCTGGGAGGGTGGAGGGTGCACAGAGGATGCTCATCAGGCATCACCTCCCCCTCTCCCAGGGCTGGGGGAGATGGGCACCAACTGATGGGTTCCAGTCCCCCATCAGCACCTTCACTGCTGCTCCGGGTGTCCCTAGCTGCTCAGGGCCAGGCCAGGCTGTGGTGACACCTCTGCTTCCATGACAAGTCCCCCACTTTGAGCCTGGGAGTAAAAAGTTCGTTTCTCAAGCAATGCTGCCTCCCCTTCACTCATTAAACAAAGGAGGGGGAAGAGCCTGAAAAGACAAAGTTCCTAAATTAAGCAGCACAGTTTCCTAACAAATGCCCTTTATGTTTTACATAATAATATAAACCTTTTTGCAGAGACAAGAGCCTCCTACATCAAAGATCCCTCTCTCCCATTCTGAACTTTTGAGCCCCTCTCCTTGGAATGAACATACCTAAATAGAGTTTGAGAGCAGCTCAAGAGCATATCTGGAGCAAGGAACAGGGCTGACCTTGCTCAGCCGGAGCCTTTCTTCACCCGTGTGTGCTCAGAGAGAGGTGGAACTGCTGGAGCAGTCAGAGTGATCAGGGACAGGGAGCTCTGTGTCCCTCTGAGCTGGCATTGCCCCCTGAGAGAGATGGCTCAGGGGAGGAGGTTTCATTTCATTTGCAACCTCCAAGCCTGAGCCTGGATGCTTTGCACCGTGGGCTGTGCAAACACAGTGGGACAGGCTCCAGTGCCTGTATTTACCCAGCTCCCAGGCCAGCCTGGAACGCTTTGGGAGCTTAATGCAGGATAATGCTAGAGGGCAGATGGTCAAGGGCATCCACAGCAGCCCTGCCAGCCCTTCCTCGGCTGTGTGGGTACAGAGCTTTGCAGTCAAGTTTGACTTTGCCCTTCGGAGGAGCATGTGCAGGACTCAGGAGGGCTGAGACAGCTCAGGAGCAAGATCTGCACGGTTTAGTGGAGATGCTGGTGCTCGGAGGTTGGACCCGATGAGGTCTTTTACAGCCTGGATGATTTTGTGGCTATGTGATCGCTCCAGCCAGGATGAAGACTCCCCCTCCTTCCCCTTCTTCCTTCTCAACATGTGGCATCCTTCAGCATAGCCTGGCCAGCCCCAGCTCCTGGGGTCATGGCTGCGCTGAGCTCCTGAGCCCGCTCTGCCCCATGCCGGGAGCTCTGTGCCTCGTTCCGGCCGGATGAGCTCCGCCACCGCTGCTCTCGGCTCTGCAAAATGCAAATTGCTGCGCTTGACCTCCTCGGGATAACGAGGGGAAACCTCCCCTAATTAGCACTGCAGTCTGTGGGTGAGAGAAACCAAATGTTGACTGTAGAGCGGCTGCACTTACTGTAAATTCCAACATATGCTGTGGAAAAACGCCGCCCAAATAAGGCTTGGGAAGCACGGGGTGTTTAAATAATAATGAACACTCACTGCTGTTTATTGCAGAACACAACGTAATCAAGGCAAAGCCGCGGTGCTGCGTCCTCCTCCCTGCCGGGATGCCATGAAGGGCCAGCAGTGGAAGCACGGGAATCCCCGGGACACGGAGAGGCTGCAGCAGGAATTCCAGGGGTGTGTGCAGGATTTACAAGCATTAGCGACAAGACCCGTGGTGTCCTTTGAGGGGACCCTGCGGGATGGCTGCAGCAAGAACTTGCAGCTGGTGAGGTGTTCTCCATCATTCAGAGCTTTCTGCTGGTCACTTGCAGTAGTCCAAAGCATATAAAATATTTATTTGCTCCTAATTAGGTGTAATTACCACTTAACCTGGAGGAGGGATGTACCCAGCGTGCCCGGCAGCTCGATACACTCGCAGCTGAACAGCCTCCACCGCAGATAATTAAAAGAGAAGGGCTCCTGCCTGGCTGGCCCCAGCAGCCGAGTGTTTGTTTTAGCGAGGAGAACCTCGTGTGTCTGAGCTCATCCCAGGGCTGCCGGCTCCTCTCAACGGCGCCTGAAAGCCAAGCCGGTTCCATCTCACCTGCAATTTCCATGTGATTATTCCCTCCTCTTCGCGGTACTTCAGCTCCGGCTCAGGCTGTCCTTCCCTTGTCCGTTTCCTGCCTCCAAGGAGACCTGTCCAGCCGGCTCCATCCTGGGCTCCAGGCTGCTCCTCGCTCACTCCTGGCCTCATCCCTCTGCTGCTCCTTGGAGAGTTGGGAGCGTGACAACAAATTGTTCATAAGACACCAAATTAACATTTCTTCGATCGGAATGGTGTCAGGAAAAAAAACCAGGCTCATTTCACGTGGCCACTGCTTCCCTGCCATCACTGTGCCCTGCACAGACCGACCAGGGATCACTTCTCCCGTCCATCTGAGCTCTGCCCCAGCCCCAGCTCCAAGAGGAGGGCAGGGTCACCCACGATGACCTTTTCCATGCCCCCTCCTCAATGACAACAGCAAAAGCCACCTGAGCTTCAAGGACTTCAGCTGTGCAAAGAACACTCGTTTAGGCCAGGGCGTGTGTGGGGCCAACAGCGTGTCGTGTACAGCAGCAGGGTCAGAGCAGCCTGCAGAGAGCCAGGCTCAGCCTGGGCACGTGGCAGTGGCTGTGCCACCACCTTCCAGCCCTGTGCCATGCCGGGTGCCAGACCCCTCCCCTGGGATGCCACACAGGGCAGAGGATGCAGCCTCGCTGAGCCCTCGCTCTGGGACATCCGGGCAGCCCTGCAGGGCAAACCCAAGCCAGCTCGTTCCAGGACCAGCTGCTGCCGACAGACAAAGGGTTTCCAGCCTTTCTGGACCGAATAAACAGCTGTTCTTGCCTGTTCCCAGCCATCAATCACAGCTGACAGCCTTCCCCCCACGGTCAAGAGTGTGCTTTTCACCTTAATTTCTTAGAAGGGCTTTTTCACCAGTTGGAAACTCATAAATACCACTTTGCAAGCCCAGGTAGGGCTAATGATGGATGGCTGCTTCACAGATATGCCAGAGGCTGTGACCTAATTGTCACCGAAATACTTCCTGATTAACTAATAGATAAAACCCAATTAAAACTTCTGCTCTTCCCAAAGTCCCTGGCACCTACTATTTCTCCCTTCTCAAGCTCTGTCTTAAATTATATCCAGCCTGACTGGACTGCTCTGAAGAGATGAGGATGCTCTGTCCACCACCTTCCCTGCAGCCATGGGGGCTTTAGTGGGAGTCCCAGTGGGCCTAAAGAGGGATTTGCAGGCAGTCACAGGTTTAACATCCCTCAGGAGAGATCCTCGAAACTAGAGGATAGTGACATCAGGAAGAGCACACTCCCTATTTTACTGGTTTCTTCCTCAACTGAACAGAACTGCTGTATAGAAAAGCTGCTTTAGCACATTTGCTTTGATGTGCAACAAGTTAATTACTGTAATAGGTTCATCCTTCTCCCCCAGTATTGAATTGTGTAGAACATCCATATAAATTGTCATGGAGTTCCTCATTTTGACTCCTTTTATTCTTTAAGCAGCCCTAGCAAGAGTATGCCTGCAGAAGGATTTGTTCCAAATCCCATGTACCAGGTGTATCCACTATTATTTGCTCTCCTGATACTCATCTCAATCCACCTTTGGAGGGATGGGGCTCATGGATGCCTCATCCTGTGACTGCTGGGCTAGGGAGAAATTCCAGGGAGCACGAGTTCTCCCAAGCCCACCTGGCTCCTGGCCTGGGACTCTCTTCCAGCTGCAAATGAAATCCAAATCCTCACCTCGTGTTTTCATCAGCAACCCCTCTGCCCGGGGTGGGGGGGGATCCTTGGTCCAGTCCAGCAGCTGGAGCATCCCCATGTCCAGGCAGCTCCTGGCTCACCCAGCACTGCCCCACAGCTGCCCTGGCACCCCCTGACCCAAGCCTGGGACCCCCACACCCCTCCCGAGGCGGAGCAGGGAGCCGTTCTCGAGGCCAGGACACTAAACTGTCACATTTTCTCCAATTTCCTGCTCTTGATCCAGCTCCACAGGCAGGATCAGCTTGACCGGGCTCATCGCAGCGGTGCAACCTCGGCAGCGCCGCTCGGGCGGTGGCACCGCAGGGGGAAATTGGGAGGAAAATGCCGGAGCCGGGAGCTCAGCAGCTGCCGGGCAGCGGCTGCACATCAGCTCCGTGCGAGCCCCTGACCTTCCCGGCAGCGCCGCAGGGGCCGGCGGCCCGAGCCGAGCCCTTGCGCGGCTCTCGGTGCCGGGGCTCCCGCGGGTCCCTGCGGCCGCCCGGCTCCGTCTCCCCGCGCTCGGCCCCAGCCCGGCTCGGCGGCCAGCGAGGCTGTTTGCTGCTTTACACAGGCTATCATGTGCTGCGCCACAGCGGGGGACCGAAAATGACTTTATAGTTATTGTTCCTCAAATTGGACACCCCCTTGGAGCTTAGATAATATGAGATGAAACAGCCTGCGGGAGGCTGCAGTCAAGTGGAACAGTGATGGAGGCTTTTTTTTCCCGTTCCCAAGAAGAAACATTCCATCTATTTACTTCTCCCGCACCCCTCCTCCTCCCTGCCAGCCTGTTGAGCACAGCCACACCTGGCAGTGCCAGGAAACTGGGATAATATCCCCCACCAGCCAGGACGCCCACATTTTCCAGGGAGGAAGACATCCCACACGCTGGGCTCGGGGAAAGGCAGCGAGCCCTGCAGAGGGATGGCGGGGGCGAGCGGGGCTGCCGCAGCTCCTCACTGCATTTCCTGGGGAAGCGAGGAAACGCTATTACTGGCACAGCAGAGCCATCATCTCGTGTCATTTGGCTTCACGGAGCCGGGGAAGCCATGCGAGGGGGGCAGCTGGAGGGAGCAGGCTGCGAGGTGAGAGTGCAGGGAAGAGGCAGAAATAATGAGGGATTCAGGGAAGGAGGATGTCAGGGCTTAGAGCTGTGCTCAGGAAAGGCAGCTTGTTATGGAGAAAGGGGGAGCAGAGGCCTGGAAAGAAAGGAAAGAGCATCCAAGAGCATCCAAGAGCATCCACAGAAGGCTGTGTGCCTCTGGCAGAGAGGGAGCAGGGAGGCACGGGAGAGGGACGGGCCTGGGTGGAGATGCTCAGCCTGGAAAAGGGAGCTGGGGACAGGCAAGAGGGGACAGCAGCGTGGTGGGAAGCACTGGGGGTTTGTAAGGATCCCAAGCCTCCAGGCGCATGCCCTAAAATCACAAAGTGGAAGAAAGACATAAAAATATAATTCCAAGAGTGGCATTTCATAGGTTTCCTGAGAGGCTGGGCATAGGAGGGTGGTGCTCCTGCCTGGCAGGGAACAGCTCTGGGAGGCCCACACAAGCACAGACATCCCAGCATGTCTGTCCCCTCCTGTCTTGCCGAGCACATGGAATTTTTTGTGTTTTACAGGCACGTTGGAGGTCAGGAGGAGCCACCAGCTGCTCCTGACTGCTCTCTGCGCTCCTGCAGCCCTGCCAGGGGAGCGGGTGGTGATGGAGGCAGCAGAGGGAGAGCTCCAGCTCTGTTTGCCTTTTCCACAGCAGATCTGATGATTTAAATTAGGTCTCGATTCTTGTTTAAATTATAGTTTACTGTTCTGCGCCCCGCTCAGAAGTGAATTACCTTAAGCAGCAGTATTAATAACACGGTTATAATTAAGCTTCATTACTGTAGGCAGTTTGCTGAAACAAATTGCTGCTTCATTATTATTATGGCACCTTTGGTAAAAAGACATTTCCCCAGAATGCGACCTTGATGCTTTATATAGCAAAAGCCAGGAGATGATAGAGATGTAAGGATGAATTAGCATCTTTTACTTTCTAGATCAAGCTCATTAAAAGGAAAGCAACTCAAGTCAAAACCAAGCAGCCTTGATGGAAATTTTAATCGGAGTGAAATGGGTAATGAATAGGTTTGAACTTTCCCTGACATTTTTATGGCCGTGCTTTATTTGTATTATGCTTCTGCTGAAACATAAATAAATAAAGCAGGGGCAGGGTCGAGGGTGGACAGGGGAGCGACTGCAGAGCCTGCACGGAGCTGCTCCCACTGCCACCAGTGCCGGGTCCCTGCTGGAGCAGCGCTGTTGGTGGGAGGTGCAGGTTGTGAAACTCCTTCCCCATCCCTGCTGCCCACCTGCCAAAGAGCACGAGGCACCCGAGAGCAGCGAGCTCCTGAGCAGAGCAGGGCTGGCTTTGCCATGGGTGCAGAGCTCTTGTCAAACTGCAGCACCCAGGAACCCCCACCAAATGCAGGGACCCCCAGGAGAGCTGCAGCAGCAACCTGACACATCCTGCTGCCATCACAACTCAGAGACATTAATTCCTGCACTGTAAGCACTCAGCAGCTGCAACAGGACATTATGGAGGGATGCAAATAGATATTTAGAGCCTAGGAAAGTAAAGGTAAAGCAGTTTTGGAGGAGATGAGATTAAGAAAGCACTAGAGAGGAAACATCAGGGTCAGTACATCAGAGGGGTGGCTTGAGGAGAGGGCTACCCTGAGCAGAAACACTCCTGAAGCACATTCAGAGCTGGGGGTGTTGCACAGTGACTGAGGAGAGAAGTTGGACTAAAAAACTGAACTTTTCTGGTAGTTCCTGCGCACAAAAGAGGTCCTGAGGCCCAAAATTCTGGCCTTCTAGTTCCTGAAGGGAGACTGCGAGGAAGTGGGCGAGAGGCCATTTTCAAGGGCCTGGAGAGCCAATGGCTTCAGGCTGAGAGAGAGGGAAACCATTCTTTGCCCAACACCCCTGCACACTGAGGTGATATCTGTGAAGTGTTGGCTCTGCCCTGTGCCCTGAAGCTCTGGCATTTTGCATGCACAAAGGCTCCTGCACTGCCAAGGAAAAAGAAAAACCACCCCAAAAGCCATCAGTCACCCCTGGAAACCTTGGCACAGCTGCCCTGGCAGCACCTGCATCAGCTGGGGCTGGTACCCAGGGGGCAGCTGGCCAGGAGGGCTGCTGCTGGTGGCAGTGGCATGGGGAACACGCCGTGTGAGACCTGGGGAAGTGCGGAATTCAGCCCTAACAACCCTTCCGAGCTGTCACTGCTTCCCTGCCAGCAGCCTCGGTGAGCAGTGCGTGCAAATAAACCCGTCCTCCAAAGGTCACCCGAACCTCTCCCTGCCCGCAGCTAAATGCGGCATTTCCGGGGACTCCCGAGGCCTTTGGATGACAGGAGTGCTGGCTCTGTCCAGGCTCCGGCTGTGCAGGGGCTCCTCCAGGGCAGCGTCACCCGGAGGGGACCCAGACCCCGAGGGCAGCGCTGCTCTCTAAATGCCCCAGCGCACCTCCAGTTTCCTGGAGCAGCTCATGGAGCACATCACTAAGGCAGCTGGGATCCTCCTGGCCTTGCTTTTGCACTGGTCTGCCCAGTCCTGCAGCCCTGTGGGATCCTCTGGTGTGGGTGCCAAGCAGTCCTTAAAAAATAGATTTGAGTCCCCACGATCTCCTGGGGAGATTCTCAGCTGTCTAAGCTGACAATTCGCTGTGACACAAGAAGCACCCTCTCTGAATTGCATCCGAAATCCTCCCCTCCCCACACACATGTGTACACACACACTCATTAAACAAATGCTGGCTATCAATTTCTCTGAGTGCTCCCTCTGATAATAGCTGTATTTATCATTTAGCATCTCTGGAAGTGGTTCAAGTTTAAAATCTATTATGGGTATTATGATATTTAATAACCGTGGTTTATTTTTAAATGCAGTAAAAACTAAAGATAAGGAGATGTTTTTTAAAGCCCCCTCCTGGGCTCTGAATCCGTCGCTGTCACCAACACGCTGGGTGACCTTGGAGAGGTCACTGATTCACTCCAAGCTGGAGCTCCTGGATTGTGAAATGGGGATAATCACAGGATCTGCTGAGCAGGGTGGGTGCGAGACCTCTTCTTAATTAATGATCATCGAGTGATTTCAGCTCCTGGGATGGAAGGGGTGAGCTCTGGCTGTGGGGCCAGCTGGACCCCTCTGAGGTGCCACAGCCAGTGCCAGGATGGGCTCAGTTCCCTGGGGTGCACTGGGGAGGGAATGAGGGAGCGATGGCAGCAGTGTGGGACGGGGCCATGCTGCACATCCCCGTGCTCTCACTCAGCTGGGCCTGAGCACGAGAGCATCAGCCCTAAATCACCTCCTGTGCTGGGCAGACAGAGCCTGAGCCTCCCCTGAGCTGGTGGGATATGGAGAGGCAGCCCCGGGGTGATGGGAACAGAGCAGCCCTGGTGTCCCTCCTGAGCCTGCAAGGGCCACGGGGCTCCCCTGCCATCTGTCACGATTGTTTTGTTTAATTAATTTATTATTATTAACTATTCTTAACATTGATAATTATTTATTATTACTAATTTATTACTATTGATTTATTATTATTATTAATTATTATTACCAGCTGCTCCAGTGCAGAGTGGACAAACAATCTGCACCCCTTAATTAAATTTACAGCAATCTCCTCTGAAGTCAGCCTGCGAGGGACGGTGACTGCACGGTCCTGGAGCAAATCACCGCTGGTGATGGAAGAGCCCGTTGCAGTTAAGCAAATTATGAGGAGGCGGGTGATGTCCTCGGTATAATAATTCCATGTGAATTATTTATACGGAGTCTGCAATTACACCGAGCAAAACAGTGCATAAAGCACACTTAATTATCCAACCACCTGTTAGGAGCGGCAGCGCAGCCGATCCAGCCTCCCCCGTGCATTCCCCCGCGGAATTCTGCGGGAAGGGCGAGCCCGGACCCTGCCGGCAGCGCCGGGCCGGGAGCAGCCGGGACGGGCTCGCCCCCTCCGAGCCCCGACAGCTGGAGCGTTCGGGGATGCTCCCAGCATCCAGGAAACGCTCCATTGAAGGTCAATTCCTAATGTTTATTTTCCTGCTGGAAAGGTCCTCTTTGGTTTTTTAACGTGGTTGGTGGTTGTTATTCTAAGCTAATGCCTAACAGAGCTTTCAGTGAAAGGATTAGCTGCTTGTGTTAGTCCCTGGAGACTCCCACAGGGCAAACAAACTCTCCTCAGAAGCAATCCCAGGCAGGAGCCAGCCTCAGGGAAGGAAAATCCCCTCTGCTCCTGCCTGCTCCACTTCTCTCCTGGAAGGACAGAGCTTTCCTGGGTGATAACTCCACTGTTTTGGCAGTCCCTAACGCGGCAGCACATGAGCTTTCAGCCCCCAGAGACTGGGCCACTCCTGAGTGGTTAATGGAAAAGAAACGAGTGCTTTTTCTTTAAAGATTTACCACGTATAAATGTATGAGAGTATTAAAGGCAACAATTAACTTTATTGGAAACTTTATATTCTCCAGCCTCATTAGAACTGCCAACAAGATCTATTATTAGTATTACTATGCAGATAATGTAATAAAAAGGGTATTTAAAGTGGATACTTTTGCACTGAAATAAAATAGCTTTTCTCTGGTGTACTTTCTGCCTCTCTCCCTTTTGCCCTGCGCTGTATCAGAGACCTGGACCAAGACCCAAATCCTTTTTAATCTCTTTTCCCAAACTCCCAGCCAGCTCACTGCCCCGGGAAGGAGCCAGGGAGCTGCAGTCCTGATCTCATCCTGCCTTTACTGCTGGAATCTGTCAGTGCAGCCACCTCTGGCCAGGCTGGCGAGTGTCACGGAGCTGGGATCTGGAGGAGGAGGAAGAAGAAGAGGAGGAGGAGGATGAGCTGCTGAAATTATGCTGCACAGCGACCTCACAGCACAGGTTCAGGTCTAGAAACTGTCAGATTTCTTTAAATAGCCCCAAGTACTCATTAAAACAGCAGGGAGAGAACAAAGGACTGACATGTTTTTGCCAAAGATAACCCTGATAACCCAAAAATATTGTCCGTGGGCAGCTGGAAGGGGAGTGATGGAGGTTAAAAAAGCTCTTAGTGGCATTTGGCTTTTTGCAGCAAATCTGGGAGCTTTGGAGGGAAGAAGATACATTTCATCAGCCTATTTATTTAATGAATCCCCTGCTTCTGTAGGGAAAGGTGCCAGTAGAGAATTCCTCCTGACCAAAGTGGGTTCAGAGCCTGGTCTGGCTGCCCAGGGGGAGGGCTAACAATGCTTAATTTTTTCCTTTATTTTAAGACTCATCTCTCACCTCTCCCCTACATTGGAAAAACCCCAGGGAGCAGAGGGTGCCTTGCTCAGCACCCAGCTGGGGACCCAAAGAATATATCAGAGCTGGCTGGAAGGTAGAGCTGCAGTGAACAGCAACATTTCAGCTACCATCAGTGTCCAAGGAACCCCTGCACGGAGCGAGAGGTGCTGGGGGACCTGGACTATGGATTCCATCATCATCAAAGAGAATCTGTTTCATTTGTGAGTTTAAATTTTCAATAACTGTTGGAGCAGAGCTGCTCTCGGCTCTCAGCCACTCTTTTCACACCCTACTTCAGCACGAGTCCCTGGGGCAGGGGATCCAAATGTCATTTAAATAAGCTCATTTCGACTTCCTTCCCTGATATTTGTGCAGAGCAGGGGCAGGACAGCTCTGCCTCAGGCCCAGCTTCCACCCATCACCGGGATGTGCTCAGCATCCTGCATCCCTGCAGGCACCGAGCCCTGGCTGTGCCCTGGGGTGCCAGGACAGCAGGACACGGGGCAGTGGGTCCAGGATGAGCAGCTCAGCCCAGAGGGTCCCTCTGCCCTCCTGCCCAGGGCCAAGGTTGGATGTGGCAGCTCCTCCGTGTCCTCCCTGAGCGGCTCCAGCTCCCTCAGCTTTCCATCACCTTTATTACACCCTGCAGCCTAATTAACAGAGAGGAGTCAAAGGACCTGAAAGCAATGATTGTAATAAATAATCACTTGGCCTCGGTGGAGTTAATATTCCACCAGGGTCTGCTCCTGGCCTCCGGAAGGAATGGCAGAGAGGGAAGGGAAATGAAGCAGTGAGGTGTGGAGCACTGCCTGGGGGGAGCAGCCCTCCTCCAAGAGCTCCCTGCCCCTTCCTGCCCCACCTCCTCTCCAAAACTCTGGCAGCACTTTGGCTCAGAATCCGGGGCCTGGGATTTAGGGATGCTCCCAAAACTGTGAAATGTTGTGGAAATCAATGTGTGCCAGCTCATCTCTTGCAAAGGGATTGTTCCAGAGGGAGCAGGACTGCCACATCTTGGACTGCCACAGCTCTCCACTTCTCAAGCCAGACTGCAGCTCCCAGCACAGCGGGGTCCTGTTCCCACATCCATGGAAACATCCACAGCTCAGAGAAGGAGCAGCGAACGGAGGCACTGGGATCACTGTTCTGCTGAGGTCAAGTGGTCTGAGACACCATCCCACCTCCTCCTCCAAGGGAAGTGGCAGAGGGCACTCTGGGCACTTCACTACATCCCTGCACATCCCTCTTTCCTGCAGAGCTCTGGCTGCTTTCCCGGGAGATCCCATGCTCCCTGCGAGGCTCCGAGGCTGCTGTGGGACCCTGAGCAATTATCCATGGAGAGCTGGGCTGTGCTGATCATTTGTTAGCTCCGCACATATCCCTCCTAATTATAAATCTCAGCTGAGATTTGCATTTTTATGAAATGCTTGTGCTGGAAATCTTTATAGAGAAACGCACATATTAATTCCATCTAATCTCGGTCATTTCGGGTTCTGTGAGGAAGCGTTTGCAGGGAGCTCCAAAGCCAACAGCTCTAATTTTGCAGTTTCACCAGAGCATTCCTCCAGCTGAAGCTGGACATTTATTTCATGAGTCAGGAGCCGATGGAGCCCTGCAGAGCCTCCAGCCTGCTCCTGGGACACTTAGCCATGACCATGCCCTTCCAGGGATGCTCAGGGCTCAGTTTGCTGCAGGTGTGGGATGGAGTCCAGGAGTTCAGGAGCCACCCCAGCCCTGTCAGTGTCACTGCATGAGCCACGTCCCACTCTCCAGTTATTTTCTGTTTAACCCACTGCACCACCCGGAAATGCTGAAACTCAGTGTGTGAGGCCTCAGCATCTTGTGCAAGTAACCTTCTCCCCTCTGCTGGGGACTCCTTAAGTGGACCTGTCCCACCTGAGGCTCAGAGACAGCAATTTGTATCTCCTTCCAAATGTCTTTGTCTGGAGCCAAAGGGGAAGCAGATTAACTTTTCCTCCCTGAAACATGGCTGCAGGATGCAGGGGAAGAGAGAAGGCAAATAAGCACAGCAAAGTTAAGCTTTCTGCACAGAGCCGGAGGCTTAGCAGCACAGATTACAGCAGCAGGTGAGGAGCAGCCCTGGCCTCTGCTGTGTAGGCTGCAGAAATCCTGTTAAACTGCAAAGGAGGGTTAGCCACAGCTCCCAGTGCTGGAATGGCTGAGCGGGGAGACGCAGCGGGCTGAGGGATGGCAGGAGGGGGAGAGCGTCTTGGGGCAAGCTCAACGAAAGGTCAAGAGCTTTACTTCTCATCTTTAATAATTTATGAGGTGCCCATCTTTAAAGGAAGTGGTGCCAAGGACAAAACCACAGCCACGGAGGTGTCACAAACTGGGCACTGGCTGGGTGGTCCTGGGAGCCCGGGTGTCTCTGTGCTCTCCTTCACGTCCAGCTCCCTCAGCACCCACCCAACCTGCCTGCCAGGGCAACACATGCCTGTGAAGTTTCTGGCCATTAGCTGCTAATAAGAAATTAATTAGCTAATTAGTCAGTATTTGAACCTTTGAACTGTATCCTGGGGTATGGCTGAGGCAGTGCCATCCCCACCACTGACCTTCGGGGAGGGACAGCGCCTTTGCTCTGTCCCCAGGGCGAGCCCCTGGCTGGTGTGTGGCCACGGTGATCCCAGGGGTGACACCTGAGCAGGTGTCCCCTGCACCCAGGACAGACCTCGGGGGGAAGTGAGTTTGGCACAGCCATAGCTGCCAGGGTGGCAGAGGATGCCCTCAGACAAGAAAACTCTCACCATCCCTCATCTTCCTGTCGGCGGCACATCCCCGGAGCCAGCCCAGGCTGTGCCAGTGCTGGCTGTTCCTTTTCCTGCAAAACCGAGCCAAATGTTCACCTTTTCCCAAAGAAAACCACGCCGGAGGGCCCCCTCAGGTTCCCCCTGAGCCACACGGGGACGGGAACAAATGCGAGGGCTTTCCAGCCCCGAGAAGTGCTGCCCAGCTCCGGATGCACAGGATTGCCAGATGAGCTTTAGAAAAGCAGCAGAAGTTTTCCAGCTTATCCACAGTGAATCTCCGGTCCCTGCGAGGTTTGTCCTTCACTAGGAATTAGAGACGAGTTTCCAGTGCTTTCCTGCGCCATCTGCCCCAGCCGTAGTTGGAATGCAGGGTTTTACTCCGGCAATCAGTAGGTAATCCTGTCAGCATCGCTTAGAGAGCCCGGCTCTGTCCTGCCCATCTGATGCTCAGTGCAGCAGAGGGAAAATCACGGCTCCCTCTTGAAAGGAGGGGAGAAATTAAGGTTGACTTTGGCACAGGAAAACAAGCAATCCAGAGATGACAGTGTGCCACAGGAGCTTAAAATAAGCATCAACTAATTCAAACAAAAACAAATCTGCATTGAAAACAGCCTCTTCCCCAGACCACATTCCCGCTTTAAAGTGCCTTTGAAATCTCCCCGGCGCATTTACAACACGCTCCCCCTCCGCCGCTCCCGCTCGAGCTGCTTTGCTGTTTGCTGGCAGGCAAATGAGGGCTGAAGCCTGGAATGATGTTTTCTTATTAGTGCACATGCAAATACTAATAAATAGCTCCCCACGCTGCGCTGGCTCCCGCGCCCCTGCTCTGCCCCCGCTCCCGGTGCCCCCTGTTCCATCCCAGCTCCTGGCACCCCGTACTCTGCCCAGTTCCCCTCCTGCAGGCAGGCAAGGGCAAACTGACTTTCAGAAAGCCCCTCAGCACACTTCTTAACTAAGAGCAGAACCCCTCTCCCAAGGGGCATCAACCAGGCTGAGCCTCAGCAGCTTCAGCTCTCACCCTCCTCATCCCAGCCCTGCATAGGTGAGGGGCTGCCAGCCTTGCCAGAGCAGCTTCTCCAGCAGCAGCAAAGGTAAGCGTGCAGGAAACCAGGCAGCCGTCCTCTGGTGGAGCTGATGGACCTGAAAACCACCGGGGCTCATCTGCAAATGGGGTTATTTGGGTTTCCTTGCCCTTTGGTCCGTAAGGGCTGCAGTGTTTGAGCTGGTGCCGCTGTTTGCTGGGCTCTGAAGGGAGCCAAGGTTGGCACAAGCCACGTGGACAGGGCTTGGAGCAACCTGGTCTAGTGGAAGGTGCCCCTGGCCATGACAGGGGGCTTGGAATGAGATGATCTTTAAGGTCTCTCCCAATCCAAACCATCATTTGACTCTGTGGTTCTGTGATTTTCCTGACTAGCTCCAGGTTTTGGAGCAGATTATGAATTGTTTGATATGGAATTTCAAATGATCACTTAAGTAGCTAATTAGCTTGTAGCAACTTCGAGCAACCTGGGTGTAGTGTGTATTTAAGTGTTTAATGCCTTTTTTTTCCCCCTCTCTTCCTTTCTAATTGGCATTTAATTAAAAGAATAAATAAAAAGAAGAAAAGCTGCTTTGCCTGGGCTGCTTGGGCTTAAATATTAGACTGCTTGGGTTTAAATATTAAACAGTTGCTGCAGTTCAGGCGCTGCAGCTGAGGGGAGGCAGAGAGGGGCGACACAGGCCCCCTGAGGATCAGACCATGTCCCCTGCTCCTGGGTGGCCCAGTAGCACCTCTGGAAGCATCAGTTAAATCCCTGCCTGTGTTTGCCACAGTGGGTGAAAAACTGCCAGGAAAAGGCAATGTCCCAAGGTTTAACTTTGCACATCTCCATCAGAATTTGGGCGGATTCGCTGCCAAAACACAGCCAAGGCGCCTGCCTGTGTATCTGAGACCATTAATGGGACAAAGCAAACCCAAAGTAACATTTGAAAGCTGGAAGATGAAAGTAGATCACAGGGCAAAGATCAAACAATCTAGAACCACTTCTGAGCCTTTTAGTGCTGTGGATTATTAGCATTTGAAAGTGAAGAGCATTAGTGGGAGCAGAGGATGGGGGGCGAGGGCAGGAATTTCTCTTGTGCAGAGTTCGAGAAGCGAAGCAAGTGGCAGTGGAAGGGGAAGGATGCAAACGATCCGGATTAGGGAGGGGCCCATTGTTTGCCAGAGCAGGCTGAGCTGGGCAGTGGGGCAGCAGGGATGATGGCCAGGTGGGAAGGGGGCTGCTGAGCCAAGGGCCCTGTCCTTCCTTGGCACGGACCTGCCCGTGTGCACTGCCCTTCTGCCCACTCCCAGCCGCAGCACCCACGTGCAGCTGGGCTGAGGGGCGCAGGGGCAGGGCTGGGTGCCCCTGCAGCTCCGGGAGCTCTGCCCTGTGGCTGAGATTTCAGCTGGCAGGGTCTGAGGGAGGGAGAGCCGGTGTGCATCTGCAAGAAACAGCAAAGCTGCCCATTCCCAGAGGGACTTGCTAATACAGGAGATTGCTCAGTGCAGTAGAACCACCCAAGGGCTCTACATGCAGCTCTGACTAAACTCCCCATAAAATCAATTCAGCTTTTTCACCACTTTTGACAGGGTGTTCTAATATTAATCTGCTCCCCTTGTCAGTCAGCTCTGCTAACAAAGGCTCTAAAGATCTTCAACCAGGCCCAAGAAACACTACACAGGTGGGTGGACAGCTCCTGCATTCTTCCAGATGGAAAAAATCCCACCCTTAGCACTGGTGAAGGATTTGCATTGGTGCCAAAAATAATCATCCTGTAATTATTATCGATAACGAAGCAATGAAGATGCAAAGAGCAGCAGGGCAAGGCTGAGCCCAGGCAATGCACACATTTCCCCCTTCACATGCCTCAGGGAGGGGTGAGCAAAGCCAGGGCTGGCCTGGGGAAGCTGCTGGGGAGGAGAAGGCGCAGGGCCTGGCTGCGGCAGTGGCCAGCAGTGCCCAGAGGCACGGCAGGCTGATGAGCACCCTGCTGCCACCCAGCTCTGCATAGCCCCGGGGGAAACAGCCCTCCCGGAGAACATGGGAAGCGCCTGCCCCTCTGTTCAAGACGATTCCCTTTCTCCTGCTCTGTTTCCATGTCTCTACCTCTGACTCAGGGCGAGCTCGTCCTCCTGACAGCTCTCCTGACACCTCGACTGACACCTCTCCTCTCTCTCGCTGTAATTAGGCAGGTCCAGAGGCGTGTGGGTCCTGGCAGGATGGAACTGCTGTGCAACCAGAGGGGCTGGGAATGCCCTGTGCCCCTGACCGAGTGACCACTGCCCTCACGCCCAGCCCCAATGCAGCTCTCCATCACCTCCACACAGAGACACTGCTGCCTTCCCCCCAAATCCATTCATCCCAGCGAAGTGTGACCCCCATGGGGCAGGGGCTCCCAGACCTCATCTGGAGGTGTCAAACAGGCTTGGTTTGGTGCTAGATGTGTCTTAAAGTCTAATCACAGACTGTGGCCAGATTTTTCCAAGCAGAAATAGGTGTTTTCTCGCGTGTCTACCCTTCCCTCGAGCAGTCACAGGCAGCTGCATGCCCCCAGCCTCCACAGAACATCCCTCACCTCAAACAAAAGCATCACAACGGACACAGGGCAGAGCTGGGCTGATTTCAGCCCTGGCCAGTGTTCATTTATTTATTTTTATGCACTGGGGGATGCATTTTTTTTTATCAAGGAACTTCCCAGGTTTGTACAAGTCGTGTGATGGCACAGTGGCTGCCTGGGGCTGGAGTCAGTTCCTCAGCCTCTCCTGCCCTGCCGTGGTTTTGCTGATGTTTTGATGACTGTGCTGCAACAAGGGCTGACTCAGCCCCAGCAGCGGGCACAGCAGAGGTGGCAGCTGCTTCCAGTGAGGGGGACATTTGGCCAGTGCCTGGGACACGAGCAGGGAATCCAGCTCACCGTGCTCCTGCCTCAAGCCCTCCTGCCCCCATTCCAGCCTAGGGCAGATTTTCCAGCAGCATGAGCAGTGCAGAGCCCTGCAGGGTCCAGCACGCATGCCTTGCCTCTGCTTCAGCCAGGCAGAGCAGGTCTTGAAAGGGAGATGCTGGAAATCAGAGAAGGAAAAGGGATCATGATCTGATCTGGTGGTTAACAAGCCCCCAAAATCAGCTGGATCCTTCCCTGGTGGTCACTATACAGCAAATGGAATCACAAATACTTAGTCAAAATTAATGTCTGCTAGGCTATGTTAGTTTGATACTAGTTAATATTAAAGAAGGAAAAAAAATGCATTAACAGAAATAGTTTTCCTGAGAGAAGCTCTTGAGAGCTTCAGAAAAGGCCAATAGCTGTTCAGTTCTGAAAACTGACAGCTTTGTGAACTATTGAGAAGCTGGATCCACCCCTCGAATACCCCATTTTAGAGCCCGGGAAGCTTCTGAAAATATCAAAGCTGGGAGGGGGAGAGGCCCAGCCTTGCTCCAGCGCAGCCAGGCCGGGCTTGGCTGGGCTGGGCTTGGCCAGGCCGGGCTTGGCCAGGCCGGGCTGGGCCAGGCCGGGCTTGGCCAGGCCGGGCTTGGCCAGGCCGGGCTTGGCCAGGCCGGGCTTGGCCGGGCCGGGCTTGGCCGGGCTGGGCTGGACTGGGCCAGGCCCCAGCGGCTCCCGGGAGGGATGGGAGGCCAGGGGGGCCCCTCCAGCCAGAGCGGGGTCCAGGCCCTGCCCCGGGTCACCCCTGACCCGGCCGTGCCGAGCCGGGATTTCCCCAAGCTCTAGGCCACAACAAGCCCTCTCCTCCTCTCTCCCCCCTTTCCACCGCGGTCCCCACCAGTAAGTACAAAAAAAAAAAGGAAAAAAAACCAACCCCAGCTTAACTACAATCCAATGCAGCGCCATAACTGCTTCAACCACTGCCTGGCCTGGGTAAAATTTTGACCCTTTCAGTACACATATAAAACCTACAAAACACAATTCTTCCCTTAAGTAAAAAAACCCCAAAAGTAACAACATAAAAACAACAAAATCAGTTAAAAAAAAGTTTAAATATAAAAATGAAAATAAAAATACAAAAATGTCCTAGTATTTAAACTGAAAGTTCTTTTAATTACACCATAAAAATAAACTATAATAACTACAGCATTTCCTTTAATTCCTAGAAAAAAACAAGTATGGAAAAATAATAAAGTGTTCAAATGTATATTTGAGTAAAAGTAGCAAATGTTAAAGTAGTAATGCTCTAAAAAGTTTAAGCAAGAAAACAAAAATAAGAATAAAAAACTCTGTCTCAAAGAGCAAAGAAGAGACTTCTATTTTTAGAAATAAAAATAATTGTAAAAATTAATTTTAAAAATTTCACTCTAATTTTTCCATTAATCCCATTCTTTTAATTCTATTAACAAAACTTTCTTAATGATCTAAATTTAAACCTATTTTCCTTTCTCTTAAAATCATATCTCACAACAACAACAAAAAATATATTAATAAATTTAACTAATTCTAAACCCACAATACAAGCATCATTGGGAAGCCACAGCGATGTGGCCTAAGGAACACCCTAACACTGGAAAAGGAGGTTCTGGGCAGGATTGCACTTGCCAGGATGCTACAAACAGGTGCAGTGCTTTGTTTTGCTTCCCCCCTCAACACAACTCCTAATTATGTGTCTTGTGATATGTGAGCACGCTTGGAAAATGGATTATCCTCACCAGCTGCTCCCCGCCATGGCACTGCCTTCCCCAGCGCCTCTGTAGCTGCTCCAAAGTGTCATTATCCCCCTTTTCCCATTCCAGGAGTGCCATGGGGAAAGGATCACTCTGGGCAGCAGGGAGATGAGCTGGGCTTTGAGAGCAGCTGGGCAGAATTCTGCTGCAGCCAGCGCAGCTCGGGGATCTAGTGGTTTGAACAAGGCTGAACGACACCACAGCTTGCCTTATTCAGCAGCAGGATGGCAGGAGGGAACTGGGGTGATCTGCAAACCCAAAGAGAGCACAATTAGGGCATTTATCTCAGCCTGGCAGGACCAGCTGACCTCCTGAGGCACAGCCCTGCCAAGCCAGCCCAGCACCAGGAGCCAGCTTCTGTGTCCTGTTTATTCAGCACTTGGCATCACTTGGACAACACCGTCTGTGACAGGAGCCAGGCGGGAGCAATGCCCTGAGCATGGCCTGGGCCGTGACACCCACCAACACCAGGCACTGCCTCAGCTCCTGTCCCTGCTCTCCAGAGAGCCCCCAGCCCCAGTGGGCTCCTGAGGACACCCAGCAATAAAGCACCACTCACTCCCCCCGCGGGGTGGGCAGGGCACTGTAATGGAAGTTTTAGCTCAAGCAGCAATGACTTTGACCATGCAAAATTACACTCTATTCTGGCCAAATTAACTAGGTAATGCCTTGCATTAGTGTAAAATCCTCCATCAAACCATGAAGGCTGCAGTTAAAACCACTCAAGGCCAGAATGTGTGCTGCTGGGGGAAGAGGGCTGCTCGGTTAGAAGGCCAAGAGGAGGATTTTTCCGCCTCTTTGTGCCTCATGGCAAAGCAGGGTTGGGAATGGGCACTGCCTGGCCCTGCTTGGCCTGGGGGTCCCAGTTCCTTCCTGGTTCTACTTTTTGCTGTGCCCCCACTCCCGCTGCCCAGTGAGGATGCACTGGACACACAAACATGGCCACAGGCATGGGCAGCAGAGCAGGCCCTTCTGGTAACATCTGGCAACACCCCCTCAGCAAAGGGAAAGGGAAGGAACTGAGGAGAAACCTGTTTGTTTTGCAGTTATGGTTGAAAGAAAAGATTACTTGGTCTAATTAGGCCTCTCTGAGTACAGAGGCCTGCAAGAGAAACCCCACTTCACTACCCAGGCCTGTGTGAGTCCCTCTTGCACTTGTTATGTTTAAGTGAAAGAGTGGAAGGTCAATATACTATATAAATTTTCACAAATTTGGCTAAGCTAAAATGATTACTCTAATGTGTATGCAAATTAGCTTAATTGATAATGGCTTCTCTGGTAATTTTAAAAGGGGAGGGGAATTATTCCAATTGTGATAACCCTCTAAAGCATTTCTTCGCCCAAGAAAGAAATTATATCTTGACAAATTAAAAAGAATATAATGAAATCAGATTAATTAATGCTAAGGCCAATTAGCAGACGCAGAGAGAGAGAGGGAGAGATTTACAGAAAGAAAATTCACTAGAGAAAGGCTACAAGAATTCATCACCTTTCAAGATGTTTATAACCCTTCATTTTCTTTGGAGCAACAAGGTCATTGCCAAAACAAACGCTTGGCTTTGCCAAGGGAGGGTTTGGACAGCAAGAGGGGAAAGGAACAAGTCTGGAGGTGACAGCACTGAGGGATGAGGGTGCACACAGAGCACTGCAAGCAGCAGACTGGCACTGCCAGACCTCTGAGAGCCTTTTCCTGGCTCCAGCCAGTGCCCACCACAGCCCCTGACCCTGGCACGTCCCCGCCCAGGCACTCATGGGGCACGGGGAACTTTAATTACCCCAAAAGGGGAGGTGGTGGCAGCTCCAAATGTGCCACCACCGCCATAAACCTCACACGGAGCCATAAAAATAATTACCAGCAACACCGTGTGTAATATCCTTCTGTGTCATCTCTCTCCTGTTGGTAATAAAGCTCCCTAACACATTAACTGCAAGGGAGGGCCTGTTATTCACCCTGTAATTAGACTGCACTGGAAACCACTGCCTGTGCAAGGGGGGAAACTGAGCAGCTCTGGGGTGTGCCGAGGTCCCTCCACAGGTGCTGGGGAGCTGGAGGGGTTGGCAAGAGGCACCCAGGCGGGGAGTCCTGCAGGATCCCACAGTGGGAAACCCCCCAAACCCTGCGCTGGGACCCCACAGAGCAATCCCCTGGGATCCATGCTCCGGGATCTCTCAGGGGGCTGCATTCCCCAGCCCAGCTCCATCCCCATCCCCCCCTGGGCACACACGGAGCCTGGCTCACACTCTGAGGTTGAGGCTGGGGGACTCCTCTGTTTGTAGAAGAGCTCCTACATGGCTCTTATAGGTTGCAACCTGTATGAAAGTAAATTAACTTTACTTTTAAATTCAATTCACAGCCCTCATCTCACAGCCCTTCTGATCCTTTGCTACCTGCAAACACAATAGTCCCATAAACACCACATCCGTCTTTCCACTGGGCTTTTTTGGCCACCCTCTTTTCTCTCTTTCTTTTTTGTTGTCATTTTGTCACCTACAAAGACAAGCAGCAAGAAGGAGGGAGAAGCTGTGCCGTGATCAGCCCCAGTGATCTCTCCTCGCTCCATTTTCCTGGGTGATTTGTTAAACTTTAAAACATTAAAGGCTGGCTGGGGGGGCTGACATGTTTTTTTTCAGCTTTGTCTCTCATTTGTTAATTGTGCTCATCAGTGAAAATCATTCGTGACAGAGCCAGGGGAGCGAACAAACCTGAGGAAGGAGCTGATCATATGCAGAGGAAATAACTCAGATGTGAAAATACTTCAGCCGGGGAGATTGCGCTATTTATTCACACAAGTGTCCCGCTGTGCTTCAGAAACACCGTGATTTAATGAGGTGCTGCAAAGGTGTTTGTTATCATGGAATCCCATCCCTGGGTACTCTCCCCACGCACTGAGGCCTGGCAGAAGTTCTGACTTGATGCCTTATTGATGATTAGAGAATCACAGGATCACTGAGCTTGGAAAAGACCTCCAGGATCACTGAATCCAACTTGTGCTTGATCCCCACCTTATCCCCAGCCCAGAGCTCTGAGTGCAATGTCCAGTCCTTCCTTGGATACCTCCCTGGGCAGCCCCTGCCAAGGCCTAACCACCCTTTCCATGGGGAAATTTCTCCTGGTGTCCAAATGGAACCTTCCCTGGCACAACTTGAAGCTATTTCCTTTTGCCCTGTCCTGTCCCTCTTCCCTGGGAGCAGAGCCCAATTCCCCCAGCTGTCCCCTCCTGTCAGGAGTTCTGCAGAGCCAGAAATTCCCCCTGATCCCCCTTTTCTCCAGACTGAGCCCCCTCAGCTGCTCCTTATGGCACTGACTCTCTAGACCCTTCCTCAGCTTCACTGACCTTCTCTGGACCCCCTCCAGCACTTCAGTGTCTTTCTTGAAGTGAGGAAAGGAAGTGAGATTTGGAGGCTCTCCCTGCTGCTCCTGATTCCACAGCGCCTCTTGATCCCACTCCAGCCTGCTCCACTCCACTGGCTGAGCCCGTTCAGCGCAGATGCCAAGCGCGAGGCACAGAGAACTCGGGGAGGCATTTGTGGGAGCAGATGTTCCTCCTCTCTGCCTTGGATGCAGGAGCCCGCAGAGGGAGGCAGCCAGGGCTGGTGGGCCCTGCCCAGACCCTGCCCAGTGCCTGTGGAGGGGACTGGGGACTGAGCAGCCTCTTGTGCTGCCCCAAACCCACCCCTGAGCCTGGCAGGAGGATGTGCATCCCCAGCTCTGCTCACTGGGATGAGCAGCCCTCCTCTCCAGCTGCTGGAGCACCACTATTACTCTGAGGCCAAGCAGCGCTCACCGAGAACATCTTCCAAGTTTCATTTTCCTCTGTAATGGAAAATGCAAGAGCGAGATTTCAGCCTGTGAGCCCTTCTCTGAAAAAACAAATATCTTTCCAGCACTGGACAGCCTGCCAATCAGGCACAAAATTGCTGGCTTCTCTTTCTCCCCTGAAGGAATGCCTCTGCATACAAAGATACCAGGAAAACTTCAGGGCCGCAGGATAAAAGGCCCTTCTCTGCCTTTCAGAGAGTGATTTGCAATGCATTGCTTCAGCATAATTTCCCATCTCCAGAGCTCACAAAGGAAGCTCTGTTGCTATCTGAGAGTTTAATAATTTCTCTCCCCTCCACCTTGCATTCAGAATGCATCTTCCAACACCTCGACTCCTGCTCTCCAGCTGGGCTGCGGTTCTGCCCGCACTCTCCCTCTTAGGCAGAGAGGGTGGGTAATAAACCCACAGCCTTAACATTCAAAGGACATCCTAAACCCAGGGGCAGGCGGGATCTCAGCTGGAGCCCTGGGACACCAGCCCTGGTACTGAAATGAGCCCCCAGGAGCTCCATCCTTTGGTCCCACCACAGGTCCCTCTGCAGGGATGCGGTCAGAACACGCATCCCTTATCCCAGGGCAGTGGTGCTCCCATCCTCACAGCATCTCCCACGTTCCTGCTGCACCAGCCGGGACCAAGCAGGCTGCAAGGTTTGTCCTCCTTGGGCTTTGGTCACACCAAGCAGGTCTGCAGGGTCCTGAGAGGGAACTCCACTACCTGCGTTCAGCCCAGAGAATTTGCATAAGTTATTCCCCAAAGCCTGCAGTCCCCACAGGATATATTCTTTATCCATTTAGCCAGGAATGCAGCTATTAAGAGCCTGCAGACATACAGCATTTGCAAAATTAGCACAAGAGGCTCCAAATAATCCATAAATCCATCTGTTACACGAGCCACATCTGATCATCTCTTTTCCCTGTAGCTTTCCAAGGGGAAACGCTACAATTCCTCCAGCAATGGTGGCGACCATTTTGTGTGTTCAGGCACGAACTCCCCATTCCCCAGGCTGGCAAAGGTGAATCAGGAGACACCACGCTGAAATCTGTGCTGCTCCTCAGCCAGTGCCCATGCAGGGACCTCTGCATTCCAGCATGAAATAAATGTCTCTTGGCTCTCACTCACCGGCGCCTGACCCTTTTATATCCAAACGCAAAGGCTTCTCCCGCGCCAGGCAGGGCTATTTCCACAGCCATGGGGAGAAGAAGCTGCTCCATTATTTATCAGCACAGTCCTATGGAGTTTGGCCCCAGCCCCTGGGGGAGAGCGGTGACTGTGTCACGTCACGGCCAGGCACCCCTGGCAGCCCTCCAGGGGATGGATTGTTCATTATCCCTGGCACAGATGAAGGCACAGCCAAAACCAGGAGTAGGAAGTGCTGGTGCCCCCCTCCAGGCTCCCACCTTGGCACCAGTTGCTGTGGAGGAGACTCCCATCCCTTGGAGCCCGCGTGCCCCACACAGACCCTGTGACTGCTGGTATTTATTTGGGGCACAGTTTGGCTCACAGCACAACTGTACACACATAAATAATTCAAGCCACTAAAGGCTGCTGTGGCGGCGACTTTCCAGGGGATTTAATGTTCCCCTCCCTCACGTTCCTACCACAGAACAGAGAAATTACAACTGGATCGGAAGGAGCAGTTCCCATCTCCAGCTCCTGGGAGCTGTGGGCACCTGATGGGCAGCCAGCTGTGCCAGAGGCTGGTCCTTGCTCCCACCGACTCCTGGGGTGTCTCCTGCAGTCCTTGACATTTCCCTTCTCAGGGGGCAAGTCCCGAGAGCATCCTCCCAGAGTAATTGTGAAATTATTATGGTTGGTGTTTTAATTTAAATTGGATGGAGAAATGTTGTACTGCGGCTGCCTCATTTGCTATGGATTTTCACTTAACCAAATTGATTAGTCAACCAACTAGACTTACCTTGGAAGTTGTAATCATTCATTATTAGATCTAATTTTCGTGTCGCTCCAAGCCTGCGCTCAGAAATGGAAGTGCCAGGACTTTAACGGAGTCAGGGCAGAGCGTCTGAAGCCTTGAAGCTGTCACCCACAGGCTGCCTGCTCAGGGATGCTGCCAGTGCTGCATCCCACCCCTCCCTGGGGTGCAGGACCAGTGTCCAGGATGCTTAGGAATGACCATAAAATACAGCAACCAAGGCATTCCTCCCACGGTTTATGGTGCAAATTAATCAGTGAAAGAAAGGAAACACATATTTCGCCCAATACATCTTTTACCAAAAATGTGTTTCCCGACATTCAGACTCTCCTGCTCACACCAGGTCTCGCCCACAGCAGGCTCTGGGTGCACAGAGGACAGCAGAGAGGAGCTCGGGGACAGCAGGGACAGATCCAGCCCCTCGGGCATTCCTTGGGCTCCCAGCACCAGCACTGTCCTTCCCAGGGACAGCGACAGAAGTGCCTCACAAACTCTGCTCTCCGTGCGCCCGGATCTCTGGGCAGCTCAGATTGCTGCCAGGCACCGCAGAGGTCACTACCTCTTTAAATAAACAGGCTGCATGCCAATTAATACCTTTAATTAACAGAGAGGGCTTGCTGGAGGCGCTCGGACTGCCTCTCCCAGATGGACTCTCTGCCTGTCGGTCTGGACGGTGCAGCTCTGCCAGGTCAGGCTGCCCGGGACCCGCTGCCCAGGCACTGTCCTGCCCTGCCAATTAAAATGCCTGCGAGGAGGCGATGCCGCGGGTGGACGGACAGAGGGACAGCGAGGGACAGCGAGGGACAGCGAGGGACAGCGAGGGACAGGTGGCACAGCCCCTGCAGACCGCGGGGAGCTCGCCAGCACAGACGTGGGCTCCTCACCTCCCGCCCCAGCGAGGCGCGGGCGGAGGCAGATCTTTATTCAAAGCGATGTATTAACGTCTCCAAAAGCTTTTAGCGGAGGCCATTATCCCCTGCCCCGAGGATCGATGCTTTTTAATTCCCTCTGAGCTATTTGTTTGCCTTCGCTCCTGTTTTTCAGATGCAGGAGCCACCTTTAACGAAACGAGGGAGCCCTGCGAGAGAGACACCGCTCGCTGCCTCTTCCCTTGAAACTACTGGAAGTTCATTTTCAAAGCAGGGCAGTTTTCTTAGAATCGATGCATATCAACCAAAATCAATAGTTACTTTACACAGATGGGCCGAGACACCTCAGCGATAGTGCTCGGTGCCATCGGTATCCAAATCTGTGTGGTTTTCAACAAGTCAATGCATTTAAGCAGCTGCTACTGTCTTTTCACTTAAAAATAATCTGTTTGTAGATGAGGCAGTTCCTGGCCATGGAGCCCGCTAATACCTCTGGCAATTTGGGGGCCGCAGCTCCCCATTCAGGGAGCTCTGCCCGTGCCAAGCAGGCCATGGATGTTCCTCCCACCCCTTTCTTTAGCCCGCACCGAGGTGCTCAGCCCCACTCAGCATCCCACAGGGGACGCGCCGAGCTGCTCCTGCCACAGGCTGCTGCTGCTGGGCCTCCCTTCCCCCAGATCCCGAGGGGCTCTGCTAGAGCCCCCTGAAGCCTTCGCTGCTGCTTCTGCCTGTCGGGTGTCCCGTCCCGCTCTGGAAGAGCATCCCAGCAGGCCACAGCCTGCCCTGCTGGCTGTGTTGCCATGGAGAAGGTTTCTGTGCCACCGGCGGCACAAAGGAGCTCTCCTGGGATGCAGCTCCAGCCAGGAGGAGAAGAGGCGGACCAGGGCTTCCTTCCCGCCTTCCTTCCTTGCGGGGAAGGGACAGAACACGAGTGTGGACAGGTCCCACGGCTCATGGGTGACGCCTCGGCACTGCACAGCTGCCCCCGCCATCGCTGCAGCCCGTTTGGGTTCATAAATTCTCATTTGCTCTATAGCGTTTGATTTTTGAGCGTCTCCCAGACACTTCCTCACTTTACTACAATTGATGGGATCATGTGTAATTTGTAAATGATGTTAAGTGAGGTAATAACACTCTGGGAACAGAGTGAAACTCATAAATTATTAAAAATTACTGCCCTGAAATGTTACTACTTTGCTTTTGCACCTGACTGATGGCTCACGCGCTGTCTTCTCTGCCCCCAAGACCTTCAATCTCAACTCTTCTCCATCCATTACACCTGCACGGAAACCCAGAGGGGAAAGCGCGGGGTGAGCCAGAGGAGCAGCTTAGCCAGCACTTTCCTCTGCTGAACTCGGGGAACAGCACTCAGAACTCTCTCATCTTCCCTGAGATCTGCCCGGGAGGCTCCTGCTGGGTTAAAAAATCCTCTCTGTGGTGTGCCCGCAGCTTTTATGTCACTACAGCTCCACTGGCACTTCCAGCTGCCCTGCCCCAGGGGCCTTCCTGCTCGATGCCCACCATGGTCAAGCACTGGAGACCCCCTAACAGCTGCTGAGGTTTTGTGTCCCCTCCCTGCTGTGTGCAATGCCACTGTGACAGCAGCGTCCCTCTGCCTGGCCACTCAGGCCCAGCTGGCACTCCGGGTGGGCTGGGCAGCCCTGGCACTGCCAGGGTTTCTTGGGATCATTTCTGAGGGTAAAATAGGATTTTTCTGGAAACTGCAGTGAGGAACTGGTGCCAGCTGCAGCAAGAGCAGCAGTGGGAGGGTTGGAGGGTTTGCTCTCCCGTGCAGGCAGAGCACGGCTCCACTGCTGCTCCCGGCCACAGAGGACGTTGAGGAGGAGGCTGGAGGCTGAAGTCTGAGCTGCCCCACTCCTGAGGCCAGGAGGATGCTGAGGAGGAGGCTGAAGTCTGAGCTGCCCCACTCCTGGGGCCAGGAGGATGCTGAGGAGGAGGCTGAAGGCTGAGCTGCCCCACTCCCAGGGAAGGAGCATGCTCATGCATTTTTCAGGCCCAGGGCTGCTGCCCGGCCCCCTGCAGACATAATGACTGCACTGGCCCGGATGCAGAGCTGGGCTGGGGGAGCATCTCCTGCACCAGCAGAACAGACAGAGCCCAGCAAGAGCTGAGCATTACTTATAATTTAACTTATAATTTTCTGCTCAAACCCAGTGGTTAAAAGTAGTTAGATGCCAGCATGCCTTTGGAGAAAGGAGCAGGATGGGAGAGAGGAGAGCTCAGTGCTTCCCACTCCTCAATCCTGGGCATCTGGAAAACCCTTTGCTCAGGTTCTGATCTACTTTGCATGGCAGAAGCCACCTACATCATTTACTAAAGGAGGCAAAATGGCAAAATACAGCTCAGCAGGCTGTGAAAACAGAGAGCCCACTGCTCTGCATAGCAGCCAGAGGCAATTTGGGAACACCAGTGTGGGTACTGGTCACAGACCCAAACCAGACTGGGGAAGCTCCTCCCTCATGCTCCAGCACCCCAGCTGCCCCATCCTCACCCTCTGCTTGGCTGCAAAAACATCCTCAAAATGAAATCCTCAGCACAACGGCTGCTGAGGGGCAGCGCTCAAATGAGAGGAGAAAGCCGGCAGCGAGACAGGGCCCGGGTTACTATAAAAACGTTTTGTCAAAACTTTTTCCCTCCCACAGAAAACAAGGTTTTCAATCAAACCCTTTCTGGTTGAAAGCAATCTGCTTCCTCTGAGCAGCTTTCCAAACCCAGCAGCTTGGGCCAAAAACGTGTCACTTCCAAGCCAGCACTTTTCTCATCTTTCAGCAGATGATTTTTCGCTTTCAACGAAGTCACAAACCATCCCCTGACTGGCACCAGGCAGGTCACAGAGAGCAGGCATCCAATGGGATGTGATAAGGGAGTGGAGATACCCCTCTGGTGACTTCTCCTCTCCCTCTGCCTTCTCTTTCCTCTGCATATCTCACCCAAAAATCCCAGCATTCCAGGGCAAGAAGAGCTCACCTGCCTTTGAGGAGAAAGCCAAGATGGGAAAGGCAGGACAGAACTCTATGTCTGTCCCCAAAATCCACCCTGTCAGATGTGTGACAGGTCGAGCAAACACCCTGGAGCAAAGACCTGGGCACCGTGGGGGGGTCAGGGTGGGGCTGCACCCTGCCCACTTCACCTGTCAGATCCATGCAGCAGCCCATGAGTTGTCAAATCCCATTTCTGGAAACAAATTGCTTTTTAAAATCATCTAATTACTATTACAGCACCAAGTTTTCCTATTGACTTAATAAACGTGATCAGGTTTTGCCCTCGGCCTCCTTCCCTACTCCTGCTTCTTTCCGTGAGTTGGGCAATCTGGGGAGGGGGAAACCCAGGCAGAGACTGAGTAATTAAAGTTTCTGTTGTTGTTTGTTAATGATACACGTTTTAATTACGCACTGACTGTGCCGAAGCACTGGTGTGGGCCGTGGCTGGTGGAGGAGGAAGCAGCCCCAGCCCCAGGCCAGGCTCGCCGGCAGCAGAACAGCTCCTGCCAGGGCTGCTCCCTCCTCCCTCAGCCGGGAATTGTGCGTTGCCGTGGAAACGGGCGGATGGGGCAGCTCACCATCTCCTTGTGCCACCGCTGTGGGAAGAGCTGCCAGCTGCCCCAGCCCGGTGCCCCCCAGCCCACAGGGGACCCCAAGCCTCCCTCCCAAACCTTTGGAGCCCAACTGGGCCATCTCCCGGAGCAGAGGAGCGCCTCGTCAGCGCTGATACCTTTATCAGGCAATCTTGCCATCGAATCAAAAAGATCCCACCTCAGTCTGGCAAGGGCTGTGCTCCACAGCCCGTGCTCACTGGCATGTGTTGTATCACCTGCTCTAAATTTTTATTAATGAGGTCCCGCGTCAGCTCTTCCATTACATTGTCCAGGAGTGATGCCCGCCTGACAGGGCTGTAATTACCCACATTATCCCACTGACTCCTTGGAAATGCTGCCACGTCAGGAGCCTTCCCGGAGCCTCCCTGGACAGGACACACAGCAAGCGCCGTGCCCACTCCCAGAGCCGCCGTGCCCGTTCCCCCACCAGCAGCTCCCCGCCTGACACAGCCAGCGGGGCTCTCTGGCCTGTCATCTTATTAATTCCTAATTTCCAATTTGCAGGAGGAGAGAACCTTAGCCCTCCACCTCGCCAGCCCAGCAATCACAGCGATGAGCCAAGTATCTCTGGACAGTCTTTAATTTATTTCCCGGCGCACACGGACACTGCTGAGAGACTTGATGGCACCAGCTTAAACATAATAAATTACTCAAGTATCAGAGATTAGTTAATAAAGTGTCAACCGCTTGTAAAGTGCTGCTTTGTCAAAGATACTAAATTTTCCTCTGTTTCTCCCAGGATAAACAGCTCCGGCGGGAGGAGAGCCCATGTCCCCGGGCACGGCTGCCTCAGGAGCGGGTGCTCTCAGCATGCAGCGTCCCTACCCCGCTGGACCTGGCTACACACAGGAATTTGGTTATTCCAGTCTGTCCCCATCCTTCTCCCAGCTCCAGCACCTGCCCTCGCACCAGCACAGCCGCCTGCCCTGCCGACACTCTCCAGCCCGAAGGATACACACCACAATCCCTGCCCGAGCTGCTGGAGTTCCCCAGCAGCACGGGAAACCTTCTGCTACCTCCAGGACGGAGCCAAATCACCACTCAGGCTGAAAATTCCCTGTGACTGGACGCGGTTTGGAGGACATCCCAGGCAAGCAGAGCGGAACCTGGGCCAGGCACCCGCGGCACGGGCTGCTGGGAGCTGCCAGCCTGCACACCCTGACCTGCCTGCGGCTGCGGCTCCAGGTGAGGGGAGCACTGAGCCCCCAGCCCTTCCCCTTGGCTCCCACTGATTCAGAGATGCTGTGGGAACCCTTAGGCAGAGCCAGCACCTCGCTCCTGGAGCAGCAGCCCCTGGAACAGACTGGCACAGGGCGCCAGAGGCCCTGGGAGATGGGCAATGACATTAAACAGTCTGTTCCCAGTGAGTGCTGTGGAGGCTGTGCAGGAAAACCGAGGCATTGGCATCTTCGAGGTTGGTGTAATGCCAGAGTGGAGCTCACGAGGTATTTCTGCTTTGTGCTGCTTGATTTAATTACTAAGGAACAGAAAATGTGGCTAGAGAAGGTAATTACAGAGTGAGGGGTACAAATAAGAAATATGCTCCAGGGAGCTCTGGGTTTCTCCGTTGATGCCCAGCCCTTCCCAGGGCTGCTCCCACCGGTCTGGGCTGGGGGATGGCTCGAGCTCTCCCTCGCTTCATTGCACCCCAGCAGCCGTACCCGGAGGAGATCAAATCCTGAGTGAGGCTTTCAGATCCCCCGTTCTGCAGTCGAGAGTCTGCAGGTTGTGTTTAGGCTTTTTCATCGCCATGGAGCTCCGTATTTAATCCGAACGTACGAGCGATTTCCCAGCGCCGGAACCGCGGATCCGCTGCCGCCCGCCTCCCCTCTCCCTGCACAAATCCCCCTGGCTCCCGGCCACGCCGCCCGCCCAGCCAGCTCCTTCCCTCCGCGAGGCTCGGAGAGCGCCAGCGCTGCCGTTCCCGTGTCACAGCGGCTCTGCTCATCCCATTGGTGCCGAGCCCGCCGCCGCTGCTGACTCACAGCCGGAGAGTCACCCCGCTCCTTGGAAATAGCTCATGAGACGCAGGGTTTCGAGGGAAGTTTCCTTGACAGGCCAGGCTCAGCTGCTGGAATCGCATCCCTCACCCTTTCACTTGCCCGCGGCGGGTGCAGGGACAGAGCCCAGCCCGCGGGGATCCCGTGGGACAGCATTCCCACCGGCTCATGGACTATCCAGCTCACACCGTGCTCATGCTATCTATTTACACTTAGTGGGGACTGTCCCCGCCTGGGAGAGATGTCCCAGGTGCCAGCACTCCACCTGGCCAAGCAGATAACTCAGGATATCCCAGACTGCTTCCAGCAGCGCCCGCACACCGCGGCAGAGCATAAACCCCCTTTGCATAAAGAGAGAAATAAACAGGAATAAACTCGGCCTGAGACTCCCGCAGAGCTCAGTTCCATCACCAGCCCACGCCAGAGGCCAGGATGGGGCCACGTACGGGATTCTGACACTGCAGTGACCGAGCACAGCCAAAGCTTCAGCCCCCTGTGGTTCTCCTCTTCTTCTCCGGCTCCGCCGGCCCTGCCGTGTTGCTAAGCAATGGGAAGAGCGAACCCAGCCTGACCTGATGCGGATAAACCCTGCTGGGCTGGGCAGCAGGGCCTCAGCACACGGACTGTGAGTCCTGCATCTCCCCGTTCCCCTCGGAGCCCTGCCAGGTGTCCCACCTCGCCATGGGAACAGGCGGTGCCATCCCTGCTCCCACACACCGAGCCCCATCTCCTCGGGGCTCTGAGCTCCCTGCGTTGGGATCAATCGGAGCACTGACACGGCTGCGCTGCAGATCAAACCTGCCAGCCCTGTTTACACGCTGTGTGACTCCCAGTCAATAATCCTCGTTGGGAAGGTCTGGTGTGTTTGCTCAATGCAACCTTTGGGGCTGAGGAAACCACCAAGGCTCAGAGAAAAAAAAACCCAACACAACAACAACAAAAAATTTACGTAGGATTTCCTTATTTAAGCCTCGGAACAATAAGAGCAGTGTTCTCCTGCTGCTGTTTCCTGCCTGGCACAGAGGGGAGCGATGCTGTCTCACAGGGAGCCGGCTGCTCCTCAGGAGCATTAATCACCTGTTAGGAGCAATGCCTGGGGACAGGGGAGATGAAGGGAGCTGGGCACGCTGCTGTCCCACGTGCAAAGGCAGAGGGTGGTGAGTGGGAAAATGCTGCTTTATGTGCTTTACACGAGGCCCTGACTGAGCGGTGAGGCAGCACAGCCGGGAGCCCGGCTGGGATCCTGCACTGGGCTCAGCAGCCCTGTGCCAAAGAGAGGGAGAGCTGTGCTGGGGAATTCCTGTGCTGGGGAATTCCTGTGCCAGGGAATTCCTGTGCTGGGGAATCTCTGTGCCAGGGAATCCCTGTGCCAGGGAATCCCTGTGCCAGGGAATCCCTGTGCCGGGGAATCCCTGTGCCAGGGAATCCCTGTGCCGGGGAATCCCTGTGCCGGGGAATCCCTGTGCCAGGGAATCCCTGTGCCAGGGAATCTCTGTGCCAGGGAATCCCTGTGCCTGGGAATTCCTGTGCTGGGGAATCCCTGTGCCAGGGAATCCCTGTGCTGGGGAATCCCTGTGCCAGGGAATCCCTGTGCCTGGGAATCTCTGTGGCAGGGAATCTCTGTGCCTGGGAATTCCTGTGCTGGGGAATTCCTGTGCTGGGGAATCCCTGTGCTGGGGAATCCCTGGGCCTGGGAATCCCTGTGCTGGGGAATCTCTGTGCCAGGGAATCTCTGTCCCGGGGAATCCCTGTGCTGGGGAATCCCTGTGCCAGGGAATCTCTATGCCACGGAATCTCTGTGCCAGGGAATCCCTGTGCCAGGGAATCTCTATGCCAGGGAATCTCTGTGCCTGGGAATTCCTGTGCCGGGGAATCTCTATGCCAGGGAATCTCTGTGGCAGGGAATCCCTGTGTGGGACAGCAGTGCCAAGGGGCTGGGGACTCCAGGGTGATCCTCCAATGGTTCAGTGATTCCCTCAGGAATAGGCAGCCCTGCCCTATGGGGGCCACCAGGCTCTGGAAAAACTGGGACAGAACTTTCTGTGTGCACAGCACCTGCAGGGATAGAGGGCTTGGTTATTCAGGAACATTCCCTGGCTGCTCCTGTGTGCTTGGGAAAATCCAGCCCCCTTATGCAGGCAACCAACGTGATATCAGAAAAAAAGCCAACCAAAATCTCCCCAAAAGCCAAACCAGGCCCAAACCAGGTGAGTTGACTGGCAATGACTCATAAGGTTATTTTGAGAGGAAATCTCTCTTTCCAGGTATTCCTGCACAGGGGCTGACCCTCAGGAAATGCCAGGTGGGGATTGCTTCCTGCAGCAATAATCCCAGTCAGATTAACAAGGCCCCAGATCAGATTAGCACCAAAACATCCTCCCATGAAATCCAGAGAATCCCAATCACATTTTTGAGTAAACTCCAGGCAGTTAGGCAAGGATCTGTAATTCCCTTGTGTACATCTTTGCATGCTTCACTAGAGTTTGTGGAGTCTATTTACCACATCTAAGACCAATTTCCTTCCCTTCAGTTGCTTTGAAGATAATTGAAGGTCCTTGCGTCTTCTGCTTTCGAATGTAAAAGCCGGCTAATGTCGAAATCGATGCTTCCCAGTTAATGCTGCCTCTCCAGTGGCATCGAGCACTGTGTAACAGCCCTGGCTGACTGGATCAGCAGATCCTGCCTGCCCAGGTGCTTTGTTAATCAGAGCAGGCCGGAGCGAGCCCCCGACCCTCCGATAGCACCGGCTCTATTGACTCGTTAAGTTGAATTAACTATTTAATGGCGCACTTTGCAGCTCTCGGGCTGTGCTGCTGAGCCGGGACTGTCCCTCTGCCCACGGGGGTTGCTGAGGGTGCCAGTCAGTGCCACGACCTGCCACCGCCCACAGGAACACGGAGCCAGGCTCTCCCAAGGCTGCGATGAATTTCAGGGGAAGGATTCAACAGGAACTGCGGTGACAGGACAGGAGTGGTTTCCCACTGCCAGAGGGTAGGGTTAGATGGGATATTGGGAAGAAATTCTTCCCTGTGAGAGTGGTGAGACCCTGGCACAGGCTGCCCAGAAAAAAGTGCTCAAGGCCAGGCTGGATGGAGCTTGGTGCAACCTGGGATAGTAGAAGGTGTCCCTGCCCATGGCAGGGGGTTGGAACAGGATGAGCTTTAAATATAAGCAGGGAAAGAAATCCTCTGGAGGTTTGGAAAGGTAGAAGGAGAAAAAAGTCGCCTTTGGGTAGCTGAGCTGTTGTAAGAGCAAAGCTTTGAGGAGGAGGAAGGACTCGAGATACCTGGCTGGAGCAGATGGAACGGTGCCACAGTCAGTGAAATGTGTGACCCATGAAATGAGTGCAGCTGGAGCAGGGCTGGGCTGGACTGGGTTTTCATTCACGGCCTCTCCCTCCATGTCCGTGTCCCTCCCGGCACCGTGCAGCCCCACAGAGCCCCGAGTCCTCCTGCCCCAGCCAGGAAAACGCTGCTCAGCACCAATTCCCGCCATGGTTCCAGTTGCCTGCCCCCCCCCCGGCACTTCCCAGGCGCGGAGCTCCCTTCCTTTATAACTTCCATAAAGTTTATGGCACGGCAATGAAAACTCATTATTTCACCTGAGCCTGCAGGTCATAACGAGCCGTCGGGCACTTTATGAGGGGCTGTAACAAGGGCCCCTTACACCACCCTGCAGAGCCAGAGGTATGCACAGCAGGGGTTAGGGTGGGCTGGCTCTGGGCATTCACAGCCCGCAGGAAAACCAGCGCTGTGAGAGATTTGGAGAGGAAATTCCCAGATCCAGGTGTCATTTGGGAGATATCCTACAGAGCAGGTATCTGGATTCCTCTGCTCACACTCACCACTTACAGGGCAGACAGACCGTGGCATCCCTCCCTCTGAGCTCCCCCAGCACAGCTGCTCCTCTTCCCTGCCTTCCTCCAGAGAACGAGGATCATCAGCCAGGAGCTCAGTGAGGGGAGGAAATCCTGGGAAATGCTCTGCACTGCTGACAGGCTTTCCCATGCCACTGGCTTTTCCCCATATGGGGAAATGGGGGCTCATGAGTTCACAGTGTGGCTTCTGCTGGTCCAGGGGAGGGCATTGGTGGCATCTGCTTGTGAATAACACGATGCTTTCTGGGGGACTCTTTCTGGGCATTAGGAGTGGCACCAAGATTTTTCTGTTGAATGTTCCCAGGCTCTCTGGAAGGTGGCTGCTCCAGCCTCACCTGCGAAGGGTTCTCCAGCCTGGCACAGAAAGCTCCTCACAGGAGCAGGCAGCCCTTTCTCCTCTCCCTGCCACAGCATTTGGGATTGCACCTGCAGGCAGAGCAGGGTGCAGGAAAGCTCCTGAGCACAGGGAATACATCTTTAATTGTGCCCAGGCTTGACCTGGGTCCTCCTGCGTTTGTAGGCACCTGTTCTTGGCAGGAACACCCTTGTCCTTGTACAACAAAATTAGGTTTGGGAAGTACAAATGTGGTGTGGAAGTTAATTGTATTCTAAAACACTCGGAATAAAAAGAAAAGTGCAGCTGCCTTTTAGCTAGGGAGGGGATCCTGCTGGAGCTGCCGGGGCTCCCTGGAAGCTGGAATGTTTTAACAGCAAAGCTGGGGCTGCCAGAGCTGCTCACCCAGGAGCATTCCCTGTTCTCCTTGCTGTTTATAAACCAGGACACAGACCATGTAAGAGTTTCCCAGCTCTTATTTACAGTGTGCTGCCATAAACCCCAGCACTGAGTGTCCGCAGTGGACGCGGGGAGCAGCGGAGCAGGACAGGGTGAGAGAAGGGAATCCACACCAAGGAACACCAGCGCTGATGATGGCAAGGAAGTGAAACAATAAAGATTCTCCTTCTGCTGCTCCATCCTTTCCAGACCTGTGGCTCTGTGGACCCCTTGCTGTGGCAGAGCCTGGCAGACACCAAAACCCAGGGAATTGCAAGAGGCTCACAGCTGGAGAGGGCACAGTGGGACAGCCTGGCCTCAGGGCTGGACTTGATTCCCTCCTGGAGCTTGGAGTCCCTGGGGAAGCAATCCCAGCTCAGTCAAGGAGCCTGGGCTCACACTGTCCCCTTGCCTCCCTTGAGATTGGCCACCCCGTGGCTTTCAGGTCTCCAGAACCAGGAAAACATTTTAACCTCCATCTTCTCCTCCTCAGGTCAGCGAACAGCTGCTTAACAAAATGGATCTGCACACGGCAATAATTTTGCTGCATTACTTAATATAGCTCTCGGCTAAAGACATAATTGAGTTGGTTCACTAATCAATCTCTCCATAAGCAGAGATTTCATTTTGGGGCCCATTTATAAGTAAAAATAATAAAAATAGGAAGCCGTGCTAAAAAGCTGTGGCAATAGGACCTGGGGTCCAGATAATTTGAGCATTTACTGGGAAAGTACTTGGGAAAACTACCTGGGTGGGATGCAGCAGCAGTGGTCACTGCTGAGCCTCCTAGTGTGTTTCCCAGGACAGAGGAAGTGGGAAAAATGACAGGGACGGTTTTTTGGCAAGGCTGGCACATAGAGTTGCAGTTGTCTGGCTTTATCCAGGAACATGCACTTTCCCGGGACACAAAGTACCCAGGCTGGGGCAGTTCTGCGGCATCAGGAGAGTCAGACACGCTCCCTCCCTGCCCCGGGGATGGATCCCCTGTGTTCACACCGCCAGGTGGGGACTGGAACCTGCAGGAGCCGCCGCCCAGCCTGCTCTTGGCAGCTCCACATCTCGCCGTTCCCCTTCCCTCGGCACAGCCCGCTCCCAGCCCCGTGCTCCGGGAAAGGCAGGGCAGGCAGAGCCAGCGCAGCTCCTGCTGCGATCTCCCGGTGTCCCGCCGAGAGCGCCGGGTGCTGCGGGAGCCGCTGTCGCACGCGGAGCCGACAGCGACAGCCCTGCCAGAGCCGGTGCTAAAAGCTTCCAAAAATAACCCCCGAAGCATCTCTGACTCAAGCGTCTAATTCAGGCGAAGGATTGATCCTCCTCCAACTGTTGTTTCACGGTGTTAAAAGCAAGATTGATTGTAAATTTATGTTGTAAAAGTGCATCATTATTTCGGCGCATTAATGCAGCGCCTTTCTGTGCAAATTGATGTTATTTTTATGATGTTGTTTATGGGCTTGAATAATCGGATTGATTCTTAATTTCTGAGGCGCTGTTGGAAACACAAGAGGAGACTCCAAAGGCAGAATCCATCCTGGCATGGCCACCCAGGACTGTGGTGGCACTGGGGTGCCCTTGGTGCTGCTCCTTCTCTTGGCATCAGGGAGTGCTTGCCATGGCAAGAACATCCCTTGGGGCCAAGATACAGATGTTGGATGTGCAGGGGCTGGGAGCATCCATGGGGCTGGGAGCATCCGTGGGGATGGGCTCCTCCTCACACCCCTTTGGGTGGCCTGGGCTGGCTTTGGCAGGTGCAGGTGCAGGATTGCTCCCGGGGACTCGGCAGTGGGGACAGCAAGCGCTTGGAGGCAGCAGTGGCTTCAAAAGGCACCTCTCGTTGCAGAGCCAGCGCCTTCCTACAGCCAAAATCTCAGCCTTCAGATATTCCTGAATCTTCGTGCTGGCAAGGATCCTCCCACCCACGGATCCCCAGCCCGGGCTGGAGAGAGGGAGTGCAGCGCTGCTCCCCGCCTGCGCCAGCTCCAGGGCAAGGGACAGAGGGGACATCGCCACCCCTCGCTGCCATCGATTTCCAGGTGTACAAACAAATCCCGTCGAGCTGCCGGCCATGCATAATTAATTCCCACCTGCCCACACCCAAATCTCCTGGCTGGGGGGACTGCTCCCCTCCATTTCCTACCACATTTTCCCTCCACCACCACTCCCAGCCCAGACATGACAGATACAGAGGGTGAGGAGCCTCTGCTCCTGCAGAAGAACTTTGTTATGAGGCCATTTAAATCATTCTAATTACTCCAGAAACACACCATTAACTTTGCCAATGAGGTCTGCAGAGGGGAGGAAGGGGAAAAAATAACATATATATATATATGTGTGTGTGTGTGTGTATATATATATCTATATACATGGAATATGTGTGATGCAGCTCACAGGAATAACACAGAGGAAAAAGAAGGGCAGGGAGAAAACAAGCAGCAGCACAATGTCCTGACATCAGGAATTCAGAATTCATTAGAAAAGCATTGATTGCCACAGACTGATTTAGCACAGAGCAGGATTCCGAGCATACAGTAGAGCTTGCAGAAACTCATTTTAATTCAGAATTAAAAACCAACAAGAAATAGCAGCACTGCAAGGAGAGACCCAAAGCACTCCTGTCTCCATCCTGGTAGGATTTTGCCCTGCTCAGAGGCATGAGATCTACAGACATCAGATGTGACTGCTCTGGCTGGGGAAAAATCAGTTTTTGCTTCCCGAGATCAGCTCAGATCTTGATCTGTTGGAGGCAAACTCCCCTCTAGGGCCCCATGTGTCCCCATTCCAGAGGACCCATCCCTCTAGGGAGCCCTCAGCACCCAGCAGGGCAATACTTGCAGGAATGAGCTGGATTCAGGACCAATGCTGCTCCCTGGATTTCAGTTCCCTGGCTTGAAATGAGATTCCAGCCACTCCTCTGCTTTCATTTGTGTGAGCCTGGTACAAAATGAGACTAAACCAGAAACATCCTTCTTCACCAGTCATTTCTGGGGTATTTCAGTTGAGGCTGGTCCCTGTGTGGGTCATTATTTCCCCGGAACATCCAGGAGGCAGCTCCAGGCTGTCCCACAGTGCAGGGCAGGAGATGAGGCTGTCACCAGGAGAGGGGACCCTGCGCCAGCACTGCCCTCACTGACACAGCTCATCCAGCTCCAGGTGATCTCCAAAGGGTTGATCAGGAGGTTCCTGTCCAAATCCCTGCTGGAGCATCCCCTGACTGGTGCTGCCAATGTCTGGGTCAGGGAGGGGGAGCTGGGAGCCCCTTCCCCGTGCCACACACCCCATAGAGCCCGGCACAACTTGGCTCTGACCCACACCTCACCCCCTCACATCCCGTTTGCAGCCCGGGATTGTGGGCTGTGCTAATAAGCATCGTTTTCCCAAGCATTCCTCAGCTGTTCATTACTTCTCTGCTGCATCCCACACCCCACTGTTAATTACGGCTCAGTTTGGCAGCAGCACACCCCGGCTGGGCTGGCAGGGCCGAGCACATCCCGAGTCTGCACCTCAGCATCCAGCCAGGAGCAGCATTAGCACTGAACACCTCGCTCCTACAGTTAATTGTGGCTTTAATCAAGCAAACAACAAATCGCTGGGGTTTTAAAAAGTGATAAAAAATTGCACAAAATCCATTCCTTTTCAAGGAGGGCAGAAACAAGCTTCCTTTGATGGCGTGAGGAGCATGGAAGGGGACAGCCGAGGCCAGAGCTGTGGGACAGCAACACTGGCCTTTAATAGACCAGGCAAAATAAAGGTGACAGGGCAAAATTCCAGGGAGATTCACTGCCCACTCCTCCAAACAGCCCAGCAGAGTCCAACCAGAGCATGTGGCCACTGGGTTCTCCATTCCCTCCCGTCTCCCATCGGCCTCCCTGCGTAATCCTGAATAAACCAATCTTTTGCTAAATGGAAAACCAGGAGATCTTGGATGTGAAGCGACACTTATTTATCCTTTTACCAGACGGTCTAATGAATAATTTCATGTTTGCAAAAGCTCATGTTGAAATTTGAAGACAAGAGATATATTGCCAAGGCGGCTGGGAGACTGCGACATTCATTTTGTGCTGAAAGATTTACTTAAAAATTAGATTTTACAATTTTAATGCCTCCATTCTTTTCTTTAAATAAGCTGTGAAATGCAGTTAATTAGACTTAAACCCTAGAAGCTCAGACATTTGGGCTGCAGCATCAGCTACAAAAGAAAACGCTCTTTTTCACTTGCAAATCAAATCTAAATTTATTAGGTGGTGAAACCTTCCTTCTCCCACATGGAGCCCTAAAACTGCTGGGATGGGGGATCAGGAGCAGGCCCAGGGGTTCCCCCAGTAAAATCCCCCAAGATGTGCAGAGGGAAGGAGGAAAAGAGGGAGAGAGGCAGAGCAGGAGCCCGGCTCAGCAGCTGGATGCTCAACTCCAGAGCTGGGAGCTGAGGGAAGACTGAGGGGCTGGATGGCGATGGGGAGGAGGGGATTTCTGCCCCAGCAAGGACAGAGGCTCCTGGCAGCCCCACAGTGGAGTGAGGCTCTCCCAGAGCAACCCCACCTCAGAAGGGCTGGAAGCACCAAAATGAGGAGATGACACCAACCACGGATGGTTTGTGAGACCTCCCCTGGGATCTGCCTTTTGTCCACCTGCAGCCACCTGCCATTCCAGGCACACTGCTCCATTTTGCAGGAAAAGCAAGTAAATGGCAAAAACCCCAATCAATTCAAACTCAAGCTGGGCCCCAGGAGGGAGGGCTGGTGCCAACCTGGCTGCTCTGAGCTGGGAAGGACAGAGAATGGCTCATTCCCAGGTTTGTTTTCACCTTTCACAGAGCACCACGGGCCACAGCCCCTGTGGGGAATAAATGACAGCAGCTGCCCAGCACAATCTGATTAGTCCTGGCTAAATTAATTTTTCACAGTTTTTTAATGGGGTAGCAAGAAGCTGCAGGTTTGGGGGGAGTAGCCCCAAATGAGAGAAGAGGGGACATGAGTGCTCTGCCCTGCCAACGCCCTCAAAGGAGGAGAGAGGCTCTGTGACCATTGTGATAAATCATACCTCTATATATTTCTGTTTTTATGTATTTATTTATACACACACAGAGGAGAGCCCCGTGCACAGGACCCAAGTGGTGGCACTGGTGAATTCCCACCAGTGCAGGGGTTCAGGGGTCTCATGAAGGGGACAGGAGAACAGGGCTGCAGGTGACAGCACAGTGTCTGTGGCTCAGCCCCAGCAGCCCTGTGTGTGTTTAAGAAGCAGCCAGCTCTGGAGGGGCACAGCAGGTAATTGGGAATGGCCTCCAATAAAAAAGGCATCTCAGGGCCCTGGGGGAAATCTGTTGAAACAAGGAATTATGAATGGTGTTAAACTGTAGAAGACAAAACGATGTCTCTGTTTAGATGCTGAATTTACAGTAAATACCAAGCTCTCTCTGTGGCTGCTGCTGCATTTATTAATGTTATTTGAACACGACACAATGCCTGTGTTCAAAGAGCAGCGACAGATCTTGTCCAGGTGCCTCCAGGAGGAGGCTGCCCAAGCCCCCGGGGCTCCATCCTGGCCAGGGGCTGAGGGGCAGCTCTTCCCCAAACCCTGCCTTGGACAGGAGACCCCTGGCTCACACAGCAGCCACCTCTCTCCAGGCTTTCACCGTCGTGCCAGAGATGGCAAAACACAAATTGCCACGAGCACCAGGCCATGTGTCAGCAGTGCCCTGCCAAGCCAGAGGCAGAAGGATCTCAAGGTAACAGGAGCCTCTTCATCTTGGATGGAGCTGGGTGGGAGCAATTGCCTGTCTGCAGCATTCCCAGAGCCATGGATATCGCCTGTCACGCTGCCACCAGCAGCTGCTGCCTCTGAGGGACGTGGGGTGTGCACCTCCAGGAGGGATAATGCCAGCAACAGCAGGGCAGGGCAGGCACCCACGGCTGAGGCACCCAAAGTGCCTCCCCAGACCCATGGAGGAATCCCCACCTCGAGACAAGGCTGGATCAATCATCAGCAATGCCACCAGTAATTAACCAATTAATGCCTTTGGTCCTGAGCCAGAGAGCAACTGGTTAATGAGAGCACTGCCAGGGATGCCACGCTCCCGAGCAAACACAGGGTTATGTGCCATCTGCCTCCCAAGCCCAAATGGTTAACCAGGAATATTCATTCTGTTCCTATTAAGTATAATTACCCCCTAATCTGTAGGAGCCTTTTATTTCTCTATAATTACAGGATATTTAACAAATAAGCCAGGGGAAGGTGCAATTGGCGGGGATGGGGCTGGGTGTGGGTGGCAGAGCTGGGACCAGGAGCAGATGCCGGTGGCACAGGGACCAAGCCCTCGCTGTTTGCCATTCCCCAGGGCTGGCTGAGAGCCTGCACAGGGATGGCTTCTCCCAAGGAGGAACCTGGGTGGGGACAGCCCTGCTCAGGACAAACCCATGCCTGGCCCTGCAGAGCTGTTCCCTCACCCTGCAGCACGTTAGCCTGGTCATATTTACGGAGCTCAGTTCCTGGGATCAGAAGATTATCCCTGCCTAATTTACAGCCCTGATTTCCCCCTTGAAGAGCCCAGCTATTCATTTAGCTCATTTATTTACTGCCTCTCTCCCTCCCTTGCCTGAATCATCTGCCTGAGCTGTGATGGGAAGAGGCTCCTCGGGCTTGGCACGAGCTGCCAGCAGGGACCTTGCTGTGCAGAGGGGCCTGGGATGGACTCTGTGTCCTGCACCCCTCATCCCTGCCCACCCTCACACTCTCAGCTCTGCAGCATCCCATGGGGCTCCCAGCACACCCAGCCTTGGTTTGGAGCACCCCTGGGCTGTGGCTCTCCCTGGAGATGTGCCCTCACTGTGCTCACAGCCGTTATCTCACACAGCTGAAGCACCTTTGGCCAATTGGTGTTTAAAAAAAAAAAAAAATCAAAGGGATAATTGCTTAATTTAGAGTGATTTATTCCATTAAGTAACTCTTTACCATAGGCCTTTTTTAGATGTTCAAGTGTATTTTTCATTAGTGCTGCATAATAAAATAATTGCAGACATAGGATGGGATTTCTCCCTTTTTTCAGAAAATTGAAATACAGAAAATCACCCCTATTTTCTGCCCTTTTTGCTCTTTCTGACACAGGTCGAGGTCAGCCAGGAGTAACAGGGGATGCTTCACACTCTCTGCAAGTCAGGGATCTCCCTGTGCCCCTGGGTGAGACCCCGAGGGGCTCCTTCAACCCAGCTGTGCCCCCTCACCTGGCAGGTGGGCACACGGGTGCCAGGGCTGCCACCTCCGAGCACCTGCAGGGGCTGGGACACTCGGGTGTGGCACACGTGGAAACAGCTGGCACAGGGCACAGGCGAGGCTGAGGATGAGGCTGAGGATGAGGATGAGGCTGAGGATGAGGATGAGGATGAGGCTGAGGATGAGGCTGAGGATGAGGATGAGGCTGAGGATGAGGATGAGGATGAGGATGAGGCTGAGGATGAGGATGAGCTGAGGATGAGGATGAGGATGAGGATGAGGATGAGGATGAGGCTGAGTATGAGGATGAGGATGAGGATGAGGATGAGAATGAGAATGAGAATGAGAATGAGAATGAGGATGAGGATGAGGATGCTGCGAGTGGGCACTGGCTCCCCAGGGGCTGCAGTGCTGCCTTGCCCAGCCCCTGCCCTCCCACCGGGCTCAAGCACAGGGTGGGTTTCGGGTGTGAAACGCCCCCCTGGTGTCCCCAGCGCGGCGGGGACAGACTGCGGGGAGCGCAGCCAGGGGCTCCCGGTGTCACCGGCACCCTCGGCACAGCCAGGAGGGAAGGAAAGGGCTGAGCTCCCCCTCATGGCTCCCAGCGGCAGCGCCGGGATGCTGGGAGGAGCGGGGATGCGGCTGTGGTTCCATCAGCCCTGTGCTCTCGCCCTCGGCCAGGCAGAAAAAACACCTAAAAACTCCAGAGTCTGCCAGCAAACCGCACACAACAGAGAGCGAGAGGCAGGGAAGAAACTACAAACAAACAACACTGGGCGTTTCCAAGGATGCAGGGGGTGCATTCTGGCAGCTCCTGCCGGGACACAGAGATATGTCTGCAGGAAGGTTTGGTGATGGATGGGCAAGGACCCTCCTTGGGCACGGCTCTGCCATGGCAGCCAGGGCACAGCTGGTGCCTGTCCTTGTCCCTGTGCCCACTTGGCATTTCCAGGCCATCCCACCCCCCTGACCATCCTTGTCCGTTCCCCCCTCCTGCAGGATTTCACTGGAGAAGAGTCAGAACCTGAGGGCACTTGGGTCTATTTTGGAAATGCTGAAGCATTTGGGGGTGTTGATAATTTTCCCCTCCACATCATCTTGGCCAGGGCATTTTGCCACATTCAGTCTCAGCAGTGTTGATCCTCCACAGAGCCAGTGGGGAGTTCATTTGCCAGGTGTTTGGAAAAACACCCAGTCGCCCACACCTTCAGCCACCAGCTGCTTTCCAGAGTACACCTCGTCTCTATCCCTGGCTCCTTGTAATTTATTCTGGGGAAATCTGCCCAGCTGCATCCCCAGGGGTTTGAGCAGGACAGTGTTCAGGAGCTGGGCATCCCACAGAAAAAACCTGTGGCTGAGATTCTCCCAGCACAGACAAAGAGGAGCAGCAGGCAGGTGCTCCATGGAGACAGGCTCTCCAGAGCCACCGCATGCAGGGAATTTAATGGAGTTGTTTGTTTCCCAGGAATTGCCAGTGTCAGGTGGCATTTGAGGGGCTGGTGTCGAGCTCTCCTTTAGTGTCAGCCCTGCGTTAGTTCCCATTAACTGTTCAGGGAAACAAGAGATCCCAGCAGAAGGGAGAGATGAAATCCCAGTGGAAGGCCCAAGACACCACATTCCCCTCTGGAAAGGGAAGTGCTGAGCATCCAGGAGCATCCCTGGCAGCACCACTAAAGACAAAACCAAGATGTTCAACAGCAAGTCAAGAAAAGAGCAACCTCCCTGCATCCCCTTCTCCTCCCTCATCCATCACCCTCCCATCTGGAGAGGGGTTTTATTTTAGCCATCAATTTATTTCCAATCTGAGGCTGGAGCACAAACCCACCAAAGATGCTGGGCCTGGGAATAGATGGAGGAGCCACAGTGGTTAATAAAAAACTCCTGTCAAAGTCCATTGGACAAGAGATTTGCTGGAGAGAGCCTGCAGGACACCAGCGGCCACAGCAAACATCCCCCTCCTCCTCCTCCTCNAATGGAGATTTATTTATTTGCCTTCCGGATCGCCCTGGCTCACCTTGGGAAGACAACAAAAGCTTGCAGCAACAATTTATAGGGAGATAAGGCGGAGGGGCTGGCAGGGAGGGCCTGGCGTGGGGAGCTGTATTTCTCGGGGAGCCGTACCCTTGCTGGTAAGGTCATGTTGCAGCCGTGGATGTTCTCTGGAACAACAATTACTCTAGATAAGAAAAATCTAACTGGATAAAGGGACAGCTAATCAGGAGACTACAAGCCCCCGAATTGCTCAAGGAATCCTTATTGATCTGAACAAGATATCAAATGTAAAATAAAGGATTTTGCTAACTCCACAGGCTGCTTCAGCCCCTGCAACCTGGCACTGGATCAGCAGCAGAGGAGCTGGCAGCCTGCAGCTCCTCTCCCAGCAGATACCGCCTGGCTGCCCCTTCAAAGGCAAAAGCTGCTTTTCCCCCCATTCCAAACTCTCCATAAGCTCCCAAACGGGGCAGAGGCACAGACCCTGGGGGGGCCTGGCCACGTTCCCTCCTGTGCAGGGACATCCCCAGGCTCAGGGTCTGTCTGGTCAGCTGTAGCTGTGCCCTTTGGGGACCAGAGGGGATGGCAGCAGTCCCTGTTGGGGCTTGGGTCACCACCTTCACACCAGCAGGGATGTGCTCACAGCACAGATCCCACTCTCAGCCCATCCCCACCAGGGAAGGAGCACAGCCCTGGGGAGCCTTTCCCAGCGTCCAGACCCGAAGGGAGCAGCCAGGATGGAGCCAGCCCGCTGTGCCCAGGGCTCCAGAGGCAGCTGGCAGTGAGGAGCAGAGATGGATGATGCCCTCCCAGTCCTGCGGAGCAGCACTGGCAGCCCTGAGTCATGGCTGTGAACCACGTGCTGCTCCTGCAGCCATTTAGCAGGGGAGTTGGTTTATGCTAAACAAACACTGCTTGATTAATAAAAGCATATTTATGGAGGCTTAGCAGCTCTGGTAGCAGAGACAGGGCTGGAGATGGTGCCAGCAAGGCGAGCACTCCTCATTTCAGAGCTGCCCAGGGGCAGCAGGACAGTGCTGGTGCCAGTCCCAGTGCCAGGAAGGAGCCTGCTCCCCCTCTGGAGCAGCACAAGGAGCCACCAACACCAACACCAGTGCAGGAAACACAGCATTTTCTTCTTTCCACAGAATTTGCACCCAGCAGTTGGCTGGCACCCAAAAAGGAGGCGGCAAGGGACAGCAGTGTCCAGAGGAGCAGCCAGCACCCGTGGCTGGGAATGCAGCAGGCACTCTGGATCTGTGGTGCAGGGAATAACCCTTGTCTCTGATATTCCTGCTGCAAGACAGGGCTCAATGGCGGCTGGGAGAGCTCCTTCCTCCACCATCCAACCCAGCTTCCCTTCCCGCCAGGCTCTGCTTCCTCCTGGTTGGGGCTGAGCAACAGCGGGAGGAGATGCAGGGAGCCCCCCAGGGAGCATCTCTCTCCCACTTGTGTTTTGATGTTGCTATGGTGATTGCCAAGCGATAAATCTTGATTATTATTGCCCGGCGCTTTCAGCTGCAAGCAAAGGCAACCTTTCCCGAGCCGCTGGGGTGCCTTTGTTCCTGCTCTCCACCCGCTCCTGGCTTTTCTGCTCCAAGCCCTCCCTCGCCTGGGCACTCACACTGGGCTGCTCTCACTCCAGAGAGCTTTGTCCCCACTGTCCCAGTCCATCTTGGCTGGGGGTGTACAAAGGGCACTGCCAGCCCCACCCCGCCCATGCCCCTTGCTGCCAGGAGGGTCAAATTCCCTGGCACTGCATCATGGCCCAGCCAGCTCAAGACCAGCAAACCCTCCTGCACCCCAGATTCACATGAGCACCCCCAGACCATTTCTGTGTCAATACCCTCAGAGCCCCAGGAGAAGCTGAAGGGGTCTAACAGGCACTTATCAGCTTTCCTACAGCACCTGAGCACAGGTGATGCCCCACCTGGGTCTCCACACCTCCAGCCAGCTCTGGAAATGCAGGCTCTGGCCCCCAGAGCACAGCCTCCCTCCCGGCCAGATGCCATTTGCAATGTATATTCTGGGCTCTGCTTTCATCTCAGTCCCTTTCGTATTTTGCCAGAATATTTCTCTGTGTAATTTCACCCAGGGGGAAACAGGCGTCTGAAATTTTGCTTTTAAAATTCCCTTTCCTCTGCATGCCTGGCTCTCTCCCATGCTGGCTCCCTGCTCCGCGCCGGCACAGCCGCGACTGGCGGTAAATCTATAAGCCAGCTCCCTTCCCCTTTGAAGTGCACCCGGCGCTGCTTGGATTCCCTGACTTCTTGCTCCTTTTATCTTCCCCCCTATTTCACTTGTGGATATTCAGATCCGCAGATTACATTTGTCTTCCAAAATTGCTTTCTCAGTCGGTAGCGCCTTTCCCCAGCTCTTTCTCACGGGGTTTGCTCAGACATTCTGCAAATCTTCCCGTCCCTGCTGGCTCCGTGCTGTGGGTCACACTGAACCCCTGGCCGAGCCCCGATGCATGCCAGGGGTCAGAGCCCCACACCAAGGCAGGCAGGAGCTGGGGAGAGCCCAGGGATCCCCCAGGATCCCTCACTATCCCTCAGATTCCAGCAGCATGTTGGGCATTTTGGAGGGGTGAGGTACTAATGGGAACACTGAGCACAGATGAGAACCCAGATGGATCCAGCTCTGGGCTCCAGCATCAAGGGAAGATAGTCAGGGCTCCATGTTCCTTCCAGGGAAGTGGACGTTTCTGCCACCTGTGGTCCCCTCCTCAGTTCCCCAGCTCACTTTCATCTACAAAATCAGTAACTGAATTAACTCAAAGTTCTGGGTAGGCTCCAAATGCTGTCCTGGGTGCCAACAGAGTTTAGGATGAGCACTGGACAGGGGAGCAGAAGGAAGAGGCCAGGAGAGAAGGGATGCCCAGGGACCAGCCCTGTGGGCCAGAACACCCAGAGAAACTGCAGCGACAGCCAGCCCAGCACTTCCCTCCATTTATCAAAGCCCCAGCAGTTCCTCTTTCAGGGTGAGCAAAACAATAAAACACGCTGAGCATAGAGAGCAGCTCCAGAACACTGTATTAAACACGGGGAAAAAAATAAAGTGGGGACCTGTTGGCTCATGCCATCTCTCCTTCTATATCAACTGCCTCGCTCCCAGACTAATGGTGTTATGTAGACTGTTATATTGGCTCTTTGCTTTACAGCACTGTGCCTCCACCCCAACGCTGCAGATTTATTCTCCTCTGCTCAGCAATAAGTTGCCACATTGTCCTCAAATGTCACTTTGTGCACCACAATGCTGAGCCTGGTGCCATCCCTGCCAGCCATCCCAGGGCTCACCGTGCTGGGGCACCGACCACGGGAGAGGCACAAATGGCCCTGGCCACCACTGGCTCCCCAAGTCACCTTGGGCCACCCCCTCCCCACCTCATCCCTTGATGTGGTGTGTGAAACCCTCCTATTTACAAAGTGAACAGCTGCCAAAGGCAGGCAGGAGGCCCCAGCCTCCATCCCAGGGTCTGGTGATGCAGGGAAAAGAGAGGGGAAGCAGCATGTGAGAACACCCCAAAACCCAGCCCCTGAAAGCACAGGCTTGTGCTCTTGGAGCAGGAATTGAAGTCTAGCGCTGGTTTGTCCCCTCCCCTGACCCCAGCACAGAGCAGAGCGATGCTCACTCAGGAACAGGAGTTTGTCATCTGCGGGATTATTGGCAGCTGTGCCAGGACACTGCTATCCAGGGATAAATAAATCACTTCCTTCCTCCACAACTGACTTGTCTGAGCACCCCATTTAAACATTTATCAGAGGGCACGGCCTGATCTCCCTCACAAATGGGATGCTGGGGGAGCTGACACACCGAGATCACGCCGGCAAAGTTTTGCCACCCCGAAGTTTGCCCGTGTGCTCCTGTCGCTCCTGTGACCGCTGTCTGTTCAGCAGCTGTAACCATCCCTTTAAACGCTGCTACTGTAATTAAAGTTTCATATACACCTTCCTAAAGGAGGGGACGGGGGAGAGGCGTCTTTGAAGCCGGCTCACAAAGGGATGTCACAGAGGGGGAAGGGAAGTGTTGGCTCACCGTGCGCTGCGAGGGTTCCCCGCGGCACAGGCAGCTTCACCTGCCACCACCCCTGCGCCAGCATCCCCTGCCGGAGCCCTGCCTGACCCCTCCCTGCATCCCCTTCCCTCCTCCAGGCTCCACGGGGCTCCAAAGCGGGGTTTTCTGAGCATCCTCCCCCAAAGCCGTGCTTTTGGCCAGCATCTCGCTGAGGCTGGAGTACCAGAAGCACGGAGATGAAATGGCAGATCCGCAGCACAGGGCTGGCTGGCGCCTCGGGCAGTCTGTTTGGATGCTTCCCTGGATTAGCTGAGGCTCTTGACGCCCTGAGCCGGAGCCAGAAGCTCCTCTCAGTGCGGAATGCTCCGGCGCCCTGCGGTGCTGCACAGCGGGGGCTGCCAGGGAAACGTGCAGGGAAAAGCAGGAGGGGCTGAGCCTCCCTTGGAGCAAGGAAGGGCTGCAAACCTTGGAAGAGCGGATCTGGAGTCCCCTCCGTTTGCGTAGGGAGGCAGGCATGGGCAGGACACCCAGAGCCGGATGGTTTCGGGGATGCCCCAGCACCACAGGCCCTGGGAGCGACTGAGTTACAAAAATCCTGAGAGATTCATACGAAAAGGCAGAGAAGTGAAAGACCTGTCCTTGAGCCAAGAAATCCAGGATTATGTGTGATCATACCCCCCTGCTCCAGGCAAACTCCCTCAGCTGGGATGCATCATTATCAGTCCAGGGAGGCAGCGGGATGGGAGAGGCCGCGGGAATGTGGCACAAGTCCCTGTTCCCCCTCTGTGGATGTAGGGGCTGAGCAGCCCCCGGGCACCCACCTGCAGTGGAAGTGTAGCAGAGAAACCCAGAATAGCAATGGCAAATATCCGAGGGCTGTGGAGGCAGCCCTGGGGGCAGGGGCACAGCAGGCCAGGTGTGCTGTTCCACTTGTGCTTGGGATCAAAGCTACGTGAGCTCCCACAGTTCAGGTGTTTGCTTGGCACCGACTTGTGAGTGCATTCAGCCACTCAGACGGCAAAGCAACAATAAAATTGTCCTCAAAGGACGACTTTCAACCTCCTCGGATTTTTCTCTTTTCCCTTTGCTTTTTATCATTCACAAAAGATTGGAGATAAAAGCCTGAGGGAAGGTGACTGAGTGCTGGAGCGAGGGGCAGAACTCTGAACCCCGGACCAGCACCAGGTTTCCCCCATGCCATTGCCCCACTGAGGCTTTGGGGTACTCAGCTTGATTCCAGCCCATGGCATTCCACTGCCTTCCCAATCCATCCACTGCTGCCGAGATACCCCCACCCATTTCCAGAGCCCCCAACCCACCAGGGAAATTTATTTCATTCCACTTTCATCTCTGCCCACCCGGGGCTGAGCTGGAGGAGGAAAACACCAGGTGGGAAAAACCCAGGAAGTTTCTCAACACTGCTGAGCACGTTGGTTACAGAGACAGATATTTATTTCTGTGAGCTTGTGACAACCCGAGCCAGCCTTATCTGCCCCCAACACTTTGTTGATCAGACAGAGGAGCACAGCCCGGGCAGCAGAGCCATCTTGGCACAGCGCAGGGAAACGCCGGCGGGTCCGAGGTGCTGTTCAGAGACAAGAAATCACCTCGGAGTTCAAAGGCTGCGGAAGGAGATTGTCACCTTGGAAACCAGCCGGGAGAGGCATCAGCAGCTGCCCAGCCCCGGGGGACGCTGCCCATGGACCAGGAGGATGCTGGGCAGTGGCAGCGATGGTCCCAGCCCTAACGCAGGCAGGGAGAGCGAGGAATCTCCGCAGGAACAGCAGCTCCAGCCTCAGGATCCCGGTTTGGGATTTAAGTCAGGTTTGGTCTTTAAGAAGCCGCTTCATTTGCAGCTGTGAGGAGGGAAGGGATTCACAGACCTGGGGGGTGGGAGCATTCCTTCCTTTCCCCCTGAACACATGGATTGCAGATCCATCATCCACGTTCATGACCAAAGTGTCTTTCAGAGGTGTTTAGCCTCCGTGCCGTGGCAGTGCCCATAAGGGAGTTGCAGCTTTCATTCACCTGTGGTTGTGGATCACAGCAAAGCCCTTGAGCCAAGCAAACTCTGAGCTGTATTGGAGTGAGCTGGACGGGGGGGAAAATCAGGATAAGGCTGATGAAACTCAGAACTACATCCCTTGGCTGCCCAGAGACTTTGTGTGGGGGCACCTCTGAGCCCTGACATTACATTTATCTTCTTTTCCTACAGTAACAAAGCACAACACGGATGAAAGTATTTACAAGCACTGCAGAACTCGCCTGTGGCATGTTTGTAAATCATCCCTGTCAGCACCACGGGGGCAGAGAGGTCTCCATGTATCCAGTGATCCAGTGGATCCCAGGCACCCTGATCCCTGCCCAGGGAACGGCGCAGCAGCGTCGCCACCGCAGGGGAGACCTAGATTAAAGTTGTCCCTTAAAAGTTTGTTGGCTGGCTTTCTCCCGGCGGGCTGATAGGAATCATCTGCTGGCACAGAGCAGCGGTGCTGCTGCTGCCTTTGCTGTGTGTGTACATACACACACAGACACAAACGTGTTTATAAAATCCCCAGCTCAGAATTGATGATGCCTGGTACGAAGCAGTTTGTCACCTGTGCTTTTATGATTACAGCAACTAAGGGGAGAGAGATGTCCTTTCAGATAAGCATTGAAAGGGGGAAAAAAAGGAGCTTTCAAAGGGTCTTTGTTCTCTTGAAGTGCTCTGGCTCCCAAAGCTGAGGATTTCTCAGAGGAGGGGGAGGAGGGAGGATTTAAAAACAAAATGCGTCCTCATTTTCCAACTGTTTCACATTAGCCCTCATCAATTATAGAATTTGCCTTGACTAATGTTTCAGGCCATTATATTACCCTCTATGTTTATAATTGGATCCTAAATTAGGATTAATTCTCAAGGAAAATGTTCTGAGCTGAACAGGTGATTTCTCTCTCTGGAGCTCCGACAACGTCCTCATTACCCAACGTTTGCTTTTTACATCAATACAGAGAGACTGAAAAACCTGAAGGGCCTTTCACAGGTCACCCCAGGCTGCATTTTAAGGGCCAGGAGCTGACAGGGACCCCTGTGGCTGCTGAGGATGGCGCAGCCAGGCCCTGCACGATGTTCAGGGCTCCTGCACCTCCCGGCAGCAGTCCAGGATGGCACGGGAACAGAACAGGCAATGCTGCTCCACACCCCTCTGCTCCCAGCCCTCTCCCCACCTGGACACACCAGGGCCCTTCCCTGACCAGACACTGAGGCTTTGTTATTATTTATTAACCAGTCAGTGTGTGCTTAATAGAAATTTCATTAGAAGCATTCAGTATAGATAGTCACCAGCCCAGAACCTACAAGTAATTATGTTTAATTATTATGCCGGTATGTTTGGAATAACGATAGCTCCTGAGCACCAGGATTAAGGAGCAAAGTCAATTGGAACAGGAGCTATTTGTTTTTTTGCCTTAACAGTTCCCCTCTGTTCTTAATTGGTTTTCACATTTCTCAGCCATTGGTAAAAGTGCCGGAGAGAGACACCAGGACACGTCCAGCCCTCCCCGTGCCAGCGGCTGTGCCAAGCAGGGAGCGCTCTCCTGGCACAGCAGGATGCTCACCCATGGGGCAGGGGTGGGTGGGAGCCCAGGGGAGAGCCAGGCTGGGGCAGGACACCCAGCACATCCAACCTGGCTCTCTACAGACCCAAACACAACCTCCTCCCATACCTTTTCTAGAAACACCAAGTATTTTACCCCAAAAAAACCGCTTTCTGGAGTTTCCTCTGTCTTCAGAGCACAGTTTGAGCTCCCAGCCTAGGACTGGGATCTCTGCCCTTTGGCTTCCAGGCAGGGAAGCTGCCCCAGCAAAGGATACACCAAGCAGAGCCCGCAGGCAGCGCCAGCCCAGCGCCGCCCCTCAACCCTGCCAAGGGCGCCCGCCTTTCCCCGGCCTCCCCAGCTGGGAGCCGAGAGGAATTAGAGCATTTGGGAAGGAAAACAGAGCTGCAGAGAGACACTGTTGAATGTAAATACCGGTTAAATATGCATTACCATATGCCCGCGCCTTCGCGGTCTGTTAGGAGGCAGCGCCAGCCAGGGAGGAGACGCAGGAGCAAAGAGCTGGAGGCTCAGCAGAGCGAGCTCCTTCCCTGCCAGCCTGGCACCCCAGCCCACGCCGGAGCCCACGGAGATGCGCAGCTGTGGAGCTGCTCCCGCTCTCCTGCCCGGGCACAGGACCTTCAGCATTCCCAGCGAGGAGCCCCGTCCGGGCCAGCGGGGAGGAGGTTTCCCCCGGCAGCAATCCCTGTGCCTCGGATGCCATCCCTGAGACCGGCGCTGCGCTGCCTGGGCGCGGGGCTGCGAGCAGGCAGAGCCCCGATGGCAGCCCCGGGCCACCCGTGCAGGGGACAGCGGCCAGAGGGGCTGACCCCGCCGGGCTGCGGGGCACATCGGCCGAACGGGGCAGGCGGTGCTGTGCCTTTCCAGCTCCCCTCTGCCCGGGCTCCCGCTCCCTCCGCCTCATCCCCTCGCCCGGCCCCGCCGCTCGCAGCGCTCGGCATCGGCCCCCGGCCCTCGCACGGCTCCGCTCAGCCCGTGCGGGGACAGCGGGAGGCGGCTCCGGAGGGACAGTCGGGGCGGCTCTGCTGTGAAAGCAGAGCGGGAGCGGTTTGGGGAAGGACTCATCCCCTCTACTCATCCTCTCCTAGCCGAAGCAGCCGAGCCCTGCATCGCGCACCCAGGGGACCAAGGTGGAGGCTGGGAATGCAGCAAATGCTTTCTGCCACAAAGGCTCCCTACCAGTTTATTATATCATGTCGAATCTGAAGCGTCAAGAACACACCAAGAGCTACAAGATCCACAACAGAGTCACGTGGATCCACTACAGCAATTCAGCACGGACAGGGATCCCTGCCCTCCTTCCCCACGGGCAGTGCTGCAACTGGGATCCATCACTCCAGCTCCATCCCACCTCTCCAGCAAAACTCCATTGCTCTTAGACACTGGCCATGGGTTTCTAACAGAGGACAGTGTTTCTCCAAAAGCCCATGAGTGGTTGTTTTGCTGTTGGCGCTGTAACAATGCCCCCCACCAAATCCCCAGCCTGGGGACCCCCATCCCTGTCCCCACGTGCTGGGCCAAGGGACGGAGCTGCTGCCTGCTGTGGCAGCTCGTGTCTGTAGAGTGAAAATACTTCACAGGCTTACACAAATAAACCTTTCCTGCCTCAATCTCACTTTTGCGAGGTGAGGGTGAGCAGGGAGGAAAAAACCACACAAAAGATAGACTGCAGCAGCAGCTCTACACCTCTCCCCAGGGAGGGCTGTCCTCAGAGAAGCTGTTCCAGGGAAGCGAATTGACACAGGCAATTATCGGAATGTCCAAAGGAGCCGGGCCAGGGAGTCCCCGCAGCTCAGCAGCCACGAGCAGGCAGCAGCGAGGCACCGACACAGCTTCACAGGGCCACTGCCCCAGAGCTCACAGCCACGGCTCTCGCCAGGACTGGCCCAGGGTCCTGGGATCAGTGGATGCCTCGAGTCAGACATGGATGTCCTGGCTGGCACTCGGCTCCTCGGGAACCGGGAGAGATGTGCTTAAGGACCCTGATGGGATCAATGTGCTGGAATCCCAGCGGGGCTGGGGCACTTCACACGGGGCAGGCAGGGACAGACCATGTACCCCGGTGTGTTCCTGCCCCTCAAACCAGTGTCAGGCACAGGGAAGCTGCTCTTGCATCCTTCAACAGACACACGAAGCCATTCTTGGGGTCATGGGGACATTGCAAAGTCCCCATCGCTGCTGACCCTGGGTACCTGACACACCAGCAGGGGAAGGGCCAGTCTGGATGGCATTTCTAGGTGAAAAACAAGGCTTTTCTGGCTTGGAGAGCACCGCAGTGTTTGACCTCGCTTTGTTCTGCTTCCCTTTGCAACTCTCAGCAGTTTTTGGCCACACTCCAGCTTCTCCAGCCATTTTTCATCTCTCCGTTCAGCAGCGGGCTGGGCCAGCCCGGCAGCTCCGCAGCCACAAACCTTTGGGATGATCACCAGAGGGAGCACCCAGCCCTGGACGCTGCTCGGGGGCCCAGGGCAGCCCCCAGGGCAGGCAGGGGGGGCCTGTCCCACCCCAGCGCCTGCTCCTCGAGCTTTTGGCAGGGACACAGCCAAGTCTAATTGCAATTTCCATTCTGGTGGCTGCGCTCTGCAGGCAAAATCAGTTCTGTCTCTGTAATGAGTCACTCCTGAATATCAATCCACGCAGGGTAAAATGGAGACAATAGCTGCTTACATGCATAGTGAGTTAATTATGAGCATCTGCTATTAATCTTGCTATCAGACTGCTAATTGCTCCTTCTCCTTCGCAAAGGCGGGCTGGAGGTGAACCGGCTCTGCTGCCCTTCCCTGAGCCCCAGCTCGCTCCCACACAAGCTCAGGGCTCCTGGACCTGCAGCCAGGCCATCATCCCCAGGGACAGGCTTCCACTCACACCTGCAGGCACCAAAGAGGCTCATCCCAAAAAAGGGGAGGATGAGCCAGCTAATAACCCAGCTTCTGGCCGAAGGGGCCCCCGACAGGCTGGACGCTGTCGTCCATGGGGGCAGAGGGGCACAGCACGGGACAGGAGCCGCTCTGAAGGGTGCCAGGCTGAGGAACAGCACTGGGAAGGTTGGGGGCAGCTCCCCCCGGCAGCCACCTCCGCAGGGACCCTGTCAGCCGGGGGCTGGGAGCCTTCTGGGGGGAGGCGGGCGTGCAGGGGGGATGTCGAGCTGCACTCTCGCAGGTGAGGACTTGACATCTCATGTGTAATGAGGAAAGAAAATGCATCAGGAGCATTTGGGGAAGATGACAGCAGATCAGAACTGCCTCCTTCTCCCACAGATTTATTGTGTCAAGCAGTCACTCAGGGAAGTGGCAGCAGGCACTGTCAGCAGCCCGGGCATGGCAGGCTGGAGAGCCCGGCCCTTTGATCCGGCGGCTGCTCCGCGATGGATTTAGACAAACTCCCGGTGATTGCCTAACAGGAGAGCAGCTCGCACACCTCAATTAGCTGCCGAGCAAGGGAAGAGCCCGAGCTCATCTCATTAAGGGGCTGGCTCGCTTCCCCCACAGCGCACAACGAAGAGCGGGTGGAGAGCCCTGCGGTGGGAGCGATGGGGATCGGATGTGTGGGGCACTGGCCCCCTTGCTCCCAGGACCACGTCCTTGCTGCTAGGGCAGGAAGGCAGCCAAGGCCACTTGTAGCCTCTACAAGACGTTTCTGGCTGAGAAAAGGGCTGAGGAAACTCAAACAACAGCTCCTGGAAAGGGATGCTCAGGGCCTCATCAGCATGTGAATAAATGGGAGATTAAATCTGAGCCCCGAGTATTCACTGTGGGATGTAGGAAATGTTTGTTCCTGTGTTCTGAGAAGCCTGAGACAAAAACAAACCCGACACAGCTTCCTCCTTGTGCTCATCCCCATCCAGCCTGGATGGGTGCCCTCTGGTCTCTGTCTCCTCTAGCCGGGAGACTCCCACCGAAGATGCTGAGGCCCCAAACTGAAAGCTGTGCCTCCAAAAGCAGAGGTCCAGGTGCTCGCCAGCCCAGTTGAGCCAGCTCCATCCCTCTCTCTGTCAGCGCTGCCCGTGGCCCAGAGGCAGCCGAGCCTCCATTCATCCCAAATCCTACTCTCCCACACCCGGTCAAGCCCCGCAGCCTGAAGCTCATCACCCTCACACTGCAGAGCTCCGCCGCAGCCAGCCAGCAGCCGCCTGAAAGGGAGGGAATTCAGGATATTTTAAGACACTTGGAAATCTTCCGTATCGATTTCCCCGTCTCAGTAATTAGATGTAGCGATTAGACTCTCTTTCACTACACGGCGGGGCGGCTCCGAGCGGAGCTTCCCGGCAGTGTTTACATCGGGGATGCTCCCGCAGCCTCATCCTCATGCACGGCAAACAGCCCAGCTGTGTGACCGGAGACACCTCCCCGCGAATCTGGCACCGGGATGCGATATACATAATATATAACAGCCGTGTTTATCAGACGGTAACACATCGCAGCTGCTGGTAAACCAGCGCGCGAGCCTTGAGCTGCACGGGAACTTCATGTATTATTTAAAATACTTTTCCAGGAATGCTGTCAAGCCAAGCCCAGGCTGTGCCCATGAGGACGGCGGTCGGGGGCTGCGGTGTTGCCTCGCAGTGCCGGTGCCTGGCACGGTGCCCGCCCGCCTCGGCCGGCAGCCGGCACCCCACTGGCTCCATCCCTTCTCTGGGGAATTCTGCCAGGTGCCTCCAATCGTCTGTCCCTACAACAGCCCTCCCACATCCACGGATTTGCAGGTGCTCTCCACGCCCAGGACCGAGCAAACCAGCCCCATCTCAATCTGTTCCTGCCTCATGCACCTCACAAATTCGGGTGTTCCCGGAGCTCTGCAGGTGGCACATCTCCCCACCTGCCTTGTGCCGATGAGGATTCAGCACCAGCTCCTCCCTGGGAGCTGCGGTGGGCACAGGAAATTTCAGTCCCTGTTGACGCCCCAGCGAGTGCAGCCGTGTTTGCTCAGAGCCAAGATAGTTTGGAAATTGTTCTGTAATGAACGGATGATGAATGTTTCAATATCCAGAATAAGGAAAGCAATGGAGATCTCAGGCAGGTAAATCAAAACTGTGACTCTCCATGGATGTTCACAGCTCCCGAGCAAAAAGAGCAGGCTGGGACATGAAGCCCCAGAATCCAGTCCCAGGGAATGCTCAGCAGAGCGATGGGTTGGGGAGAGAAATCACAGAATTGTTTAGGATGGAAAAGCCCAACCCAGCACTGCCAAGGCCACCACTAAACCATGTCCCCAAGCGCCACATCTACATGACTTTTAAATCCCTCCAGGGCTGGACCACGGTGTCAGTGAAGAAATAGGTGCCAATATCCAATCCAAACCTCTCCTGGCATCAACCTGAGACCATTTCCTCTTGTGCTACTGCTTGTTACCTGGGACAAGAGAGTTCCCCCCACCTGGCTACAGCCTCAGGCAGGATGTGAGGATGGTCAGAGAGACAGCGAGGCAGACGTGCCAAGCAGAGGAGCTTCAAGAGCAATGTAAAGCAAAAATCCCACCAGGCTGGGACGATTCTGCCACGGAGCAAAGCAGCTCAAGTAAAGCACCTGCGCTCTGCCCTGCAGCTCAGCAGCCCTCTCCCCTCGGACCCTGCCTGCCTCTGCTGGCTTTCTCCCTGGCTTTCTCCCCAGATTTTGGGGCTGCAGCAGCCCCATGTGCTCCTGCTCAGCAGGGGAGCAAAAGACAAACGGTTTAATATGTGCTAAATCCAGGCTCCAGCTTCACCACTTCCTTTTGTCTGCCTTCCTCGCAGTATTTCCCAGCGCTCCAGATAAGAATGAATGCAAGGCTCTCATTAAAGTCCTGCTCGGTATCGTGTGCAGGGGTCATGGCGGTTTGCCCCACTATCTGCATTTTTAAAGGTGTTTCAAATCCAGGCTTGCTTTTTCATAGGAAAAATAAAAGAAACCCGTGTGCCAAGCTGGAATAATCCATCCTCGGCTGCAACTGAGACGGAGGCTGCTGCCAGGGCCGGCAGGAGGGAAGGATCTCGCTGCCAAGCTGCATCTCTGCTCCCCGCCTCCGCTTTCCCACCCACAGATGATGATGCTCAAGTGCTTCCCCAGGAGCAGAAGGCTCCATCCTTCCCTGCATGCCTGTAATTCCTGCATTCCCTGCAGCAGCAGCCGCAGGGTGCAGCTAAGGATGGATTAACCCCAGTCTCAGAGGCATTTCCTACACCACCACTTTCCCCTGAGCCTTGTGACCCATTGTCCCACTGCCCCCAGCACTGGGGTGGGATGCGAGTGGCCACCACCTCACCCAGGCTCCCAGCCAGGGCTTCCATCCATTCCAGCTCCTCGTTCTCTTATTGCCCATTCAGCCACCCACAACAACCTGGAACCTCTTTTTGTTTGGGGAAATAAAAACTGCCATAAATTTATGTACTTAAAGGATTTCTCACCAGAAAAGAGCCCCTGGAGACTCCCATTTTGTGAGAGTGAATCTCACACCTAATCACAAAGAGCTGCTATTTGCCGTATCTGCGAGGAGGCAGCAGCTCCATCCCGCCTTTCCCAACGACTATTTACCAAACCCATTTGCAAGTCTAAAATTTAATCAGCCAGGTTTCATCTTGGAGGCATTAACATTCAAATGGGACTCACTCCGAGGGATGGAGCTGGAGTAAACCGGGCCATTGATACTGGGCAGCTCCCAGACCAGTGCAGTGATTTATTGAGGGAGTGGCAGGGGCAGGACCCCCCAATCCTGATGGGCAACACAGGAGCATCCCCACCCTTCCACATGAGGGATCCCAGCAAGAGCTTGAGGACAATTAAAGCACACAGTGACCCCTCCTAAAAAACTGCATTGCTTTGGAATAAACGCCCAGAGCCCCAAGGAAATATGCTCGAGGGGATGGAGAGGAGCTATTCCGTGTGTGCCTACAGCACATGCCTCAGGGGAGGGATTCGTTAGGCAGTGCTCATAAAACATGTTTTATGGGCTGCCCTGCTCTTTGGGATGGACGGGAGGGCCCCACTTGACCTCGGGGGGAAGAGGAGAGGGATGATGACAGGAGCCAGCGGTATTTTATCCTGACCAGATTAACGGGCCCTGCAGAGCAGCTGGGCTGAAGGATCCACAGAACTCAGAGGGACGCTCCAACACTGCAGAGCAAAATCCAGCAGCTTCATCTAAAGCAGGAGGACTGCACCTTTTGGGGACTTTCTTGGGATTTGGGTGTGCAGGCAGCAGCTCTGGGCACAAGTATCCCTCCCTGGGGACCAGCATCCCTCCCTAGGGACTTCAAAGACAAATGTTAAGTTTCAGGCTAGTTAAACCTTTTCCTCTTAAACCAGTCCTCACTTTGCTGATCCCCCAGCTCCCTGCAGTAGACAAGGGACCTGGAGAGGCTGCCCCAAGGTACCACACAGAATCTGACATCGTGAAGTGACATTTCCCTGTCCCTGCACCCAGCCAGGCCTGCAGCACCACAATAAAGCCCTTGCTCAGAAGATGTACCCAGGAATCACCTTGGCTCCTTTCATCCTGCCCACCTCTCTCTGCCTCCAGCCCTGACAGATTTTAATTATTTCCACCACTTTCTCACGTATCTCATTGCATTTGCTCTGGAGCCTCTTGCTGGCACCTGCTGCAGCAGCCGGCGGCGCTCAGGGCGGGCCGGACTGGGTGGCTCTGCCCCATGCCAGGGCTGCCCAGCACACACTGAGCTGGCAGCTGTGCTGGGGAGGGAATTCTGAGGCTCTTGGAAGTGTGCAGTGAGGGCAAAGGTGACAGAGTTCATCCATACTCTGATGCAGGGAGGATGAGCACGAACCTGGCTCTGTGAGCAGGGAGGCTCCAGCACGGCCTCACTGCAGCCTCTCCCCTCTGGAAATAACCTTTGCTGGGCTTTATTAGGAGCCATAAAAAGCAGGAGAGGGAGTGTGAGTGAAGAAAGGCGAGAGACATTATGTGTCTCGCTCTGGGAGCCAGCAATGGCTCCAATGCCAATAAATAAATAACAGAAGAAATATTCCCCTGGGTCCCTCTGACATATCTAATTGATATCACCAGGGATCTTCCATGAAGCAAACAGGAATCTAATCTATGGCCTCGCTCAGCCGAATGGAAGCAGCAGGGTGGCTGCCATGGAGCCTCCCACTCCTGACAGGGAAGTGGAAACCAATTCCAGGCAGCCCAGTATCCCAAAAACAAATGGAAGGCCTGGCCAGGCAGCAGCGGCACTGGCCTCGGAATTCCTAGGAAAACCATTTTCCAGAGGTTCCACAGGGGAAAGAAAGGAAAAGCAGGGGCCGGCGAAGAGGTGACACCATACTGGAGTTTTCCAGCTGCCCCCAGAAGTGCTGGCAGTGGCACAAGCTGACAGTGATGCCAAGGGCTGGCTCCTGTCTGGCACATTGTCCATGCTGCTCCCGAGCTGTGCCTCCATGGAAATGCCTTCAGCCACCACCTCCCACCTTCCCTGTTTAATTAACTCCCTCCTGATGTAGGTAATGGAGCTCTGGAGCTCTTAAACAAAGATTTAATCAGCCCCAGCTCTGCACTGGCAGCATCCAGCTCTCTTTGTTAGATTGGTGTGAAACCCAGGGCAGGGCCAGCCCGTGCTCACTGCTAATGGCTGCCAGCATCCCAGAGTCCCTGGACAGTCCAGCTCCAAGTCCTCTGGACTCTTTTCCACCACCAAAGAGTCACCCGGGTCATTGATTTTTAGCATCATGCAAATGGAGCCAGCGGGGAGCTGGCAGCTCCAGTGCATTGTTATTTAGGATGGATAAACTCCTACCCCGAGTTCCCAGCGCCTTGCCGAGGCCGGGGGAGGGTTTCTGATTTATCGGGGCTGTTTGCAAAGGGAAGGGGATGGGAGGGGAGGGGAGGGGAGGGGGCAGCCCCTTCCATCACCAATCCGTGGCAGCGCAAGGCCCCGCGCCCTCCGAAGGGCAGAGTTTGTGGCCTCCATCACAGCCACTGGAGATGGACACCAAGGCAACACGTGGCACGTGGCCACTGCAGCGTGTGGGGCGGCCACACAGACTGCAAATCCCCCGTCCTGCACCAGACACCCTCACCGAGTGCTGGCACACCCGGCCAGCACCCGCCGCAGCCGCTGCCCAGCAGGGGAGTGCCTCTCCCGGTGATGGTGCATGAAGAGGACGCTGATCTCTGGGCAGAAAACAGCCATCCACAGCCCCCCGGAGCCTTCTCCCACCTCAGCCCGCTCTGCCCCCGCCGGCAGCTCCTCCCCGAGCCGGAGCCGATCGCGGATGGATTGGCTGCCTGCAAACGGCAATAGCTTTGCACAAAACCATCTTAATAAGTGCATCTCCCAGCCAGGGGTGAGGAGCAGCCGCTGAAGCGCCGGCGTGGATGTCAAGTTACAAATGAGACATCCAACTGCTCCATTTATTAGAGGGAATCAATTCGACTTTTCATATTCACCAGGAGCTGGAGGCAGGAAGGACCCCAGCAGCCGCCGGTGCTCAGCCCCTGCGCTCCAGCTCGATGCTGCGCAGGGGGAACGGGGAGTGAGGAGTCTCCGGCTACACTGGATCACGCTGCTGTCCTCCTTCTGGCCCAGGAGAGGAGTGAGGAGAGAATTCTCCTCACCAGAGCTCTGCTGGAGGCCCCTGCGGGGAATGGCAGGCAGAAGAGGGGCTGTTCCACGGAGATGCGGCTGCCCTCGCACCAGGGAGCCGCGGCTCTGCCCTTTAGATGAAGCCAGCGGGCTCTGTATGTGTGTGAACAGTTTAATCCTCCAAGAGCTGTAATTGCCACTGTTCAAAAATATTACAGGTCACTGGAAGCAATTTAATGATAATAAAAATTAGAAGAAAAAAAACAACAGGAAATGAAGCAGCTGCCATCCTCGATTTTCAGGCTTCTTTATCATGCAAAAAGGGCCTGTTAATTTCTCCACAGACATTTGTAGTCTCCACAACTGCAGCAGAAAGCCTTCCTCATCCTGCCCTGCACTCCTCATCCTCCCCTGCACCCCTTGGGGACAAGGACCACCATGAATGTGGCGCCAAGGGCCGCCAGGAAGGGCCACGCTGTTCCCTGCCTTGTTCTTGGCCAGGTGAGCCCCGAGCCTCCAGATGAAAAGGTGGCTGGAAACCCCTGCATGCAGCACAGGAGTTCAGCTGGGGGGTTCTTACAGACAGGAGTGAACTCACACAACCCCTGAGGGCACAGAACTCAGTACCCACTGCGAGAGAAAAACCTGGCAGGTCCATTTGTCCTTGCCCATGTACCCGTGCCCACCAATCTGTGCCCAAATGCCCATGTCCCTGCGGCAGAGGGGAAGCTCTGAGCAGGCAGTGCCACGGCCAGGCTGTGGAGGTGGGCAGCCCCCCAAACAAACGGGGGTTTGCATTGCAGGGAGAGCCACGTGAGGAGCAAACCTTGGGCAGACACCGTGCCTCGCTGGGCTCCTCCAGCAGCCGGAGCCACCACGACTGGAAGGAAACTCCCTGTGCCTAGCATCCCTCCAGTCCTGGAAAATCACAGCTGGCTGCCAGGGTGGGCTGGGCTGCTGCCAGAGTTCCTACAGCTCCAAGCCCTCCAGAATAGGACTGCAGGAGCCTCTGGGATGCAGGAGCCCAGCCCAGACACACAGGCAGCCCCCAGTTTTCCAGGAGCATGCTGGAAGCACCTGTGCCCACCGTGCTGGGGAGCAGGGCAGTGCTGCTTGTCCCTCGCTGTGGCTCCCTTCACCAGCTCCTGCCTCTTCCATATCCCAGCCAGGGCCAGGGAGGAGCATGAGCTGTGTCTCAGGGCTTTTCCTGCCAGTGCCACGCTGGCACTTGTCAGAGCCAGCAATGGCGACACTGTTATTATACATGGCCTCAAAGCCCATTCAAGGCACTGAAAGATGAATTATGTTTCATTTATATCAAAGAAGCAATCTCAGAGCCCATTTGTGATCAAATTTGCTGTCAGAGAAACTTTGCTTTATCTCATTACATCTGATATCTCTTGGCTTCTTGTCCTTGAGACTATTAAAGTTTAATGTCAAATTCGAGATGAAATGGAATTGTTGCTGTATCATCTCATCAGGACCCGGTGTGCCCCGTCCATCCTCACCGTCCTGACAACTCATTACACCAGGGCAGCTGGGGAGAGGAGGCTGAGGGAGGAAGGCCCCGTGGGCACGAGGGAGGGTGAGCACAGCACCAACCAGCGCCTGAGGAGAGGCATCCTCACAGCCAGGGGGTTTGGGGGACAAGGGGCAGAGCGATGGCAAGGGCTGGCACAGCCACCACCCTGCTGTGGAGCTGAGAGCCCCAGCCCAGACAATCCCAGGCCTGGAATCCATCAAATGCGCTGCACTTTGGTTCTTTGGAGACCAAGCTGGGCCCACAGCACAGCGAGGGCTTTGAAATGCAGAGCCAGGCTGGAAAACAGACCTCTTTGAGGTGAAACATCCTCTCGGAATCATTTAGTCTCTCCGCAATCCTGCTTCCTGCAAAGACTAAACACCTTTGATGATCAGCTTTAGTGGGCTCCCAGGAGGCTTCCCTGGAGCCAGCCCGTTCAACCTCCTGAAAACGCTGTGTAGAGGGGTCTGCCGGGTCCACATGAAAGCCAGTCCTCCTGGACTGATCCACGAAAGCATCCAGAGCCAAGAGCAGATCTTCCAGGAAAGTAACTCCCAGGTGCTGCTCTCCCCACCTCTCCACACACACAGACAAGGCACCAAGAGGGAAAGGGCAGGAGAAGAGCAGGATGTGGGGAGGATGGGATGCTGGGAAGGATGGGAAGAAGCAGTGACTCCCCAGCATCTCTGGACACAGACCCCACAGATCCCAGCATGGGGACACTGGCTCAGGGCAGAGAGCACACTCAGGGGGGAGGACTCAGAGAAGAGACAGCGTTTCCCTGGGAAATCTGCTTCTGAGAAGGAGTTATTATCCATCACGGGAGAAAAAAGGAAAAACGCGATCAGAAACTTCCCGACAGTCACTCGCAGTGTCAAAGCCCACTGCAAAAGCAGGTGAGAAGCACAGAGCCCTGATGGGGCAAGTTCTCCAGGTACCCTCTCGTTTTCAGGTGCCCAACCTTCGACTCTCTGGCTGGGAATTTCAAAGGAGCCAAGGGACACAGAGGCACAATTCCTGCCTCATTGCAAAAGTCTCAAGGAGTTCAGTCTCTGCAGATTAACAAAGGGAAGGTGATGAGGTGACTTGATCAAAGTCTTTAAATACCTACACAGAGAACAAAAAAAAATTTATAATAGAGGGCTCTTCAGTCTAACAACAAAGGTGGAAAAAACCCCAGTGCCTGGGAGCTGGAGCCAGATGAATGCAGCCTAGGCACCAGGTTGAGGGGGATGAAAGATCGAAAGATCGGGAGCTGGGCTGGACGTCTCAGCACCTGGAATGTGTCACCACCATAGAAACCCCCCACCCCAAAGGACAAGCACAGCAGGGAGCTCCTCCAGCATCCAGTTACACAAGATGGACAGCTAAAAGCAGCCACTCTCCAGCTGTATAATTGATGGGAGAAGCTATTCCTTGTGGAGTGCTGCCTGAGCAGACTCCCAGGGGACAGAAACCAGGACACTGCTGTGCCCGTGGCTCCAGGCACTGATGGAAGCCAGGCCACAGCCGAGACAGGTGAGCTGGGAGTGACCCCGGCCTGGGGCAGTGAAGTGTCCCGGACATTCCCCAAGCCCCTCGGTGCCTGGCCTGAGGAGATCAGCTCCTGGGATTCGTGTCCCGTGGCTCAGACCCTTCCCCGCGCTCTCTGCCAGCTCTGGGAGAGGTTGGAGAGAGCCCGGGCTGGGCAGCCGGGGTCCAGCCAGCACCTGCAGCCGCTTTTCCCCGCAGGAGTGCGGAGTGTGAGGGTGGGTGCGTGTCTGCTCATCCCCCGTACCAGCTCTGCCTTCCAGCCCGGCTCCTTCGCTTCAGGAATTTCACGGAGCCACGAGGATCCATCCCGCGGAGGGAACAGCAGCGCTCCGCGATCGTCACGCACACCTTGGGAGCGGATCCTGCAGGCACCCAAGGCAGCGCAGCCCCCGATCCGCGGGGCCCCGCCGCCCCGGATTACCGCAGGAGCCGGCACTCAGGGCAAGAGCTGCCCCGGATAAACACAAACTCCTTTCTTCAAAGCGTCAAGCGGCTTTTCCAGCCTGGGCTAAACCTCCGGCATCAATAGCCACTAAACACATCATCATCCACGCTTAAAAGAATCAACAGCAGCCTTCATTAGGGCAGCAGGCAGGGGCCGGGGCTCTGCTTTTGTGCTTTCCTGGTTTTAATGGGTTAGTTATGGCACTTTCAAAATGAATGAACTGCGAGCCCAGAGCCCCCAGCTCAATTGTCAGTTATTGCTGGCAGTTTATCAGCATTAACTGATTAGGCTCAGGATGATGGATGCCCCTGCCTGTGCCTGGTGCGGGCCGAGGAGCCGCCACCTCTCCCTCGGTTCCTCTGTCACCCAGCAGTAATTGCTGGCTCTAATTCCCCACCACCACCACCTCCAGCATCAGCTTTTGTTTTCATCCTCTAGCAATCACAGAGAAGTCATAATAATAAAATAAAATTCAAATGAGAGGGAAGCTCAGCCCCGGCAGAATTTAATTGATGATCATTACACTTTGGAATCTAAACTCTTTTAATTTCATTGTGTTTCACAGAGATGAATTATGAAATTAGGGCTGGCCAATTACTGATCCTGCCTTGGCTTTGTGTGACTTCCCACTCCTCCTGCCCCTCCAAACACCCAACCCTTTCCTTCTGGAAAGATTGGTGGAAAAGGGGAAAGACTGCCATTTATCTCTAGAGAAGCTTCCCAGTGGGGAAAAGAGAAGGGCTGAGGTGTTTGAATCCATGGGTTCCCAGCAGGAACTGGGGATGGTGGCTCCTATGGATCCCCCAGGGCTCTGTCCTGCTGCCACCAGGCAAGGGACGTCCTGAGGATGCCCAGGGGTGCCAGCACCAGCCTCTGCAGCCCAGAGGTGACTCTGGAACAGCTGCCACTGGTCTGCGGGGCCCCACAATGGCCTTTCCAAGGGGCTGTCACAGAGGGAGACTCGGAGAATGAAGGTCACTCTCAGTGTGGTGGCACAGGAGCTTCCCATGCCCACAGCCCTCCCCAGCCACCAGCACTGGCTCCAAACAGGCTCAGACCCCCCGACGCAGCCCAGCAGACACACAGGGCATCATTCCTGCCATCTCACCCAGGGAAACTTGCAGGAAGCCTGTTCCTCAGGGCCCCCATAAAACCTCTCTGCCTTAAATTCCTCCTTGTTTGGCTTCATTTGCTGCCAGGATTTGACTGAAAGCAGAGCTTTGCCTGCCACAGGAAGGGAGAGACATGCAGACACCCACAGGTCTCTCCCACACTGTCTGCTCCCCTCAGGAGCCCCTCTGCAGCATTTCCACACAGCCCAGCACCCAGGGGAAGGGGATCAAACTGGGAAAAGCCATCCCACCCCCAGCTCTGTCCCCTCACCCTGCACCTCAGCCACCTGGGCACAACTCAAGAGCTCATTTGGCAAATGAAACCGAGCAGTGGCTGAGCAGTGGCTGCAGTGCAGCCCAGCAGTGGCTTCTCCATGGGGCCCCAACTCAGACTTATCTCCTGCACTCATTTCCCGTGGGGTTCATTAGGGAGCTGTCTCCTCTTTTGGGCTGGGTTTTTCCCCCTAGGGCTGAAGGGGAAAATAAAGCCTTTTGCAAAACGTCACTGGAAGAAAAATACAGGCCACCACCAGAGCCCCCCCAAATAAATAAATAAGTGGAAAGTGATAAATTTTGGCTGTCTTATAAAGACAGACCAGCATTGCTTATCGGCCACGATGTAACCAGATAGCTGCCTCAGAAAACAGCCACTGGCCCCTGGGTAATAAATGAAAGCAATAAAGGCAAAGAGGCTCCTCTGAGCAATAATTGAGCCCCGCGGTGCCGGCGGGAGCCGTTCCCCTGCGCAGGGGCTGTCCCGGGAGGGGTGCAGGGATGGGGATACCCAGTGCCTCTCCACAGAGGATGCTGCTGCCCAAATGCCACTCCCAGCAGGAAAGCTGCTCCTGGTGCCATCCAGGATCACAAGAGAGAGCAGGAGGGAGCCCAGGGCTGTGCCTCTCCCAATAAACATCCCCGGAGCAGTTTTCCTTAAAGAGGTGTCTATTTAGCACCATTTCCGTCACAAGCGGCTGCTTTGCATTTCTTCTGCCTTTATTAAAACTGATTTTCTATTTGCTCCACACAAGCCGATCTGATTACATTTCCATTTCCCCCTGAAGAGAGGGTCTCGCTCTTCTGAGGGAAAATGGAGCTGAGGCTCAGCCCCCCTCGCCTCCCGCTCAAGGGCTCTTGTGCCAGGAGCGGGGCTGAGGACCAGAGCCGGGGCTGCGAGCTCTGCTCTGCAGCATCCCGCAGCTGTTTCCATGGGGACACGGAGGCAGCGATTCACCGGCCTGATCCTGCCTGCGCCGGCAGAAACACCAGCAGGAGCCATTTCAGCCAAGAAGGTGGGTCTGCCTCGCACAGAAGCAGCAGCAGGTGAATCCAAGCAGGAGCCAGCAGGGATATCTGCCTCTGCACGTTCCCCTGTGGGCTGGAGCATCTCCACACCCACCCCAAAATGCAGCTGGGCACCGCCAGCCATCCCGCGCAGAGGCTTCTCCTCGCTCCCCCATCCTGCTGCCCATATTGCATCCCTGCGGGATTTCCCCTAAACTCGCATCCCCCGAGGGGCTGCTCGGCCTTGGCAGCGGAGGGAAAGCTGCGGTGAAGCAGGTGCTGATAAATAGGTCAGCAATTCATCCCCCAGCACGGCCTGCCGGGGCTGGCACGGTCCTGGAAGGGACATTAGAAGGCACAGCCAAGCACAGGAGCCCTCCTGCTGCTGGTGAGGGGACGGGCCAGCAGCAAGGGCTGGGACAGCCATCACATCCCTGCAGCTTCCAAACCCCCTTCCAGACACTCCAGGGTGAAAAAACGACGAGGAGTTTTCATTTTGGATAAAGATTTTTTTTAAATTCATTTAACTAGAAAGGATCCATTAATGTCCCTGCCCTCTACAAGGCTCAAGGCTCTCTCTCCTTCTCTGCCTTCCACTCCTCACCAACCTTTCGGAAAGCCATTGCCAGGAAGCAGCTTTGAAGTCCCAACTTTATTAAGATTGATTCCACCTGCCTTCAGTTTTGACAAGTCCAAAGCAAACATGCAGGGCCATGGGGAGATTTGGTAATAATTACCATCTTTAATTACTACTAAAACATCAATTGCTCTTGTTCAATTAGTATCAGAGATCCAGGCATGGCAAATTTTGTAGCACAAAATAAGCTGAAAATTGATTTCTGAGCACTTAACTCAGATCCCAAATTGCAAACCTGATAAGGGGCCCTGGCAGAGCACGGGCACCAACAGGGAGGGATCTCACCAATGGAACGGCTCCAGAGCAAGATTGATCACTTGTAAAGCTGCATCGTGTACCTGCAGCAGGACAGACCCGTGAGGGAGCACAGGGAGGGGACAGAGTGTTGACAAGGACAGAGGTAACAGGAGATGGAACCACATCTGGAAAGGGGACAGAGCTCCATGCCTCCCACCAATGCAGTGCCAGCCAGCACAGTCATCACAGAATCAGGAAAAGACCTCCAGGATCATCAAATCCAGCCTGTGCCCAATCCCCACCTTGTCCTCATCCCAGAGCTCTGAGTGCCACATCCAGTCCTTCCCTGGAGGACTCCACCACCTCCCTGTGCAGCCCCTTCCAACATCTGATCTCCCTTTCCATGAGAAACTCCTCCCCATGTCTGACCTGAGCCTGCTTCCAAGAAAAACACGGCCAGCCCTTGGAGAACCCACAGCCAGAGCCCTGCAGCCACTGGAGATGTCCCTGTCACAGAGGGAAGAGGCTTCATCACTTTTCCAGCTGCTTCCCCTGGATATTGGCTGCCCAAAGCCTGGCCAGGGCATGCTGCATTACCATCACCAAAGATGAGCAGAACACCAGAACATTCCAAAACTCCACTCCAACATTACAGATTCACAAGCAGCTGGTGCTTTCCCCTCCATTCCCGGTCAGGAAGAGGAGGAGAAAGGCCCGGTTTCCTCAGCCCCAGCTCCAGGGTGCAGCTAATTGCTGGAGCAATGGGCAGAGCCATTTGCATAATGAAGCGTGGAAGGGATGTTTAGCTCATGTATTTTTTAGAAGGTTTATCTTTCATTTTATTTAGCTTAAGAAGGGCACGTCACTCAAACCCAGCGGTCATTTATAAAGACATTTCCACCGTGCCTGTGCAGAGCTGTCTCCAGGCCTAAGTGGCTGCTCCGACCAGCCCCGAATACTAATGGGAGCTGCATCCACACAGGAGAGAGGGATGAGGAAACTGTTTCCAGCAAACTCCCTTCCTGCTCTTCCCATGTGCGGAAGCTTTGTGTGGAAAATTCTCCAACTCCCATCTTGTGAGTAGCAGGTTTCTCTCTTCAGCCTCCTGAGCCCCATCCCCACGAGGGAAATGCCAGGACTGAGGGAACAGGTGCCCATAGAAGCCCATGGACAGGTGGTTTCTGAGGAAAGCTTGGAGCTGAGGCTGCCTGTGGGCTTGATGTAATTTTGGGCACCTGCCTTTGCTGTAAGCAGGGAGCAAATGAGTTCTCTGGGCCCTTCCAGCCCATCCCAGATGTGCCCAGTGCACAGCTGGGGAGGGTCTGGAACTCTGCAGTACCCCAAGGACCACCCTGTCCCACTGGGCTGCCAAGGAGGGTCCAGCCAGGACCTGGCCCAGCGCCTCTCAGCAGCTGCTTTTCCTCTAGCACCAGAGCCCTGCAGCCCTGGGCTGGGAGGGGACTGCTCCTATTTGAAAGCTCTGGATGAGGCCAATTGTCCCCTGGTTCTGAGACCAAAGCACAGCCCAGATGGGCAGCAGGGCTGGCTCCCACCTGGCAGCTCCTCCCCGAGCTGAGGAGCCCGGCACGCACAGGTGCGCCCGAGCTGCAGACAGGGCTCCAAACTAATTAGCACACGCACAGCCACTCATTACTATTATTACTATGACATTATTAATTTCCCCACCTCTCATCTGCAGCTTTTCGGTGCCTTCATTTCAATCTGCTTTAGCATCAGGAGATGGAAATTAAACCCAGGCGTTTATCCCAGAGTCACGCGTCCCCCTCCCTCCTCCTTCCACTGCACCCACTGCCCGTGCACCACAGGCTCCCAGTGATCCCAGTTTGGGTCAGAACTGGCACCCACGGCCCCATTTCACCCCATAAATGGGGATTTGTTAACTCCAGGGCAGCAGCCAAGCAAGGGAACAGGATGCAGCTGCTGAGATCTATTTGTTGGGAGTCATTAGCTACTCTGGGCAATCAATCTATTACCATAAACTTAAGCTTCCAGATTCTTTCATTTTAAATGAATTTTCACATCGTATTTCCAAACGAGCTCTGCCTCCAGTCAGCTCCCCTTTATCTAATAAAGCTATGCAAATATTTTGTTATATTTCAATGAAATATGTCAAAAAGTATTACCCAGTGCATTATCTCAGCATCAGCAGGGAGGCTCTGGTCCCTGCCACGGGCAGGCTGTCACTCACCGGGCCCTGAGGTGACAGAGGACGAGCGTCCCCTGCCCCACCTCCACCTCTGTGAAGGTCACCTGGGGCAGGTGGTGCTGCCGTGAGCCATGAGAGGCTCAGGAGGGGCAAAAGGGACACGGTGCTATTGAACATGTGCTGCCCTGGCAGTTCCCCCTGGCACCTGAGCAGCCAGAGGAGAACACCTGGAGAAACACCTCCCTGCCTTTGATGTGCAGCAGGGACTGTGCTTCAGTCCTCCCCCCGACTCGTTCTTGCCAAAGGACACCGTGTGCCAACCTCCCCCAGCCCCCTCTCCCCATCTCAGAAGTCGCCTTTACGGATTTATTTTTTTAAAAGCACTTTTATATTTTTAATTGGTATTCTGCAAACTCAGAGCCTTCCCCAAGGAGCTGGGATGTTTGTCTTCAAAAAAGCCTTTCTTTTCCCAACAAATTTTTTCAAGTACAAATTTTGCTGGCACAGATGAATGAGCTGCCATGCGCCCCCCGTGACCTCCCTGGCTTCTCCCGTTCCCAGGCTGCGTAGGAGGGGGAGGAGAGGCAGCAATGCAGCGTCCTCCCAGCAGTGAGCCCACCACCCCCTGCCCTCCCCCGACCCCCAGGCAGCTCCTGCCAGGCCCAGGGGTCCAGATCCCAGCTCAGCAATAGCCACTGCTCCCCCTGTTCCTGCTCTCCTGTGCTGGCACCAAATTAAATAACTGCAACTCCCTTTTTATTCTCCATTTGACAGTAACGTATTGCAAATGCAGCTGGTTTTGACATCCTAATATTCAGGCTTGTATCCCTTGGGATAAACACGTCATCTGTTATCTGAGCAAATTATTTGTACCGGGACAGCAGGGAGCAGGGAAGTGGAGCAGACAGGCGGAGTGGGGCCGGGGCAGAGCACGGTGCCCAGCCTGGCCATGCTCCTGCCCAGGGCTGGCACAGCCTCCCAGTGTCCTCTCCCACCTGCAAATGATGTCCCCATGCCCCAAGCAGAGGGTTAACCAACGTTATCTCACTGCCCTGGGCCACATCCTTTCCAGGGAAATGCTGACAGCTGGGACAAGGGACACGGCACACAGGGCACGGCTGAGTGCCCAGGCTGGCTGCTGTCATTAGCAGGGTGGTGGCACTGCTGTCATTAGGGTGGTGGCTCAGCTCTGGCTCCTGTCCCCCCTTGAGCCCTGCCTGGCTGCGTGTGACCCACTGGGAAGGCAGCCAGGACATCCGTGGTGTCACACAGCCCTTGGCATGCGCCCTGTCCGAGGGCTGGCCTCTCCCTGAGGTCACTCCCTCATGCACATGGCCACAATGTGGCTGTCACCAGGATGGTTTCATTAGGCAGGATCTCAAACATTTGTTTCCTGTCAGTGATGGACAAACTTGAAGGGTCTCAGATCTGCTTTTCACGCACTTCTAGTGACAAAAGGCAGAGAGGGACGAAATCCCTTGCAGAGTGTTATAAGCTGTGTGAGAAAACAGTGGGCACAGGGCTGGGAAAGCAAAGGAATCTGTTTGCTATGTCCAGGGAGAGCCTGGGGCCGAGGGTGGCTCATAGCTGGTCCTCCCAGGCCACACACCAGGGATGGGCAGTGCAGTATCCTTGTTCCATCTGTGCAGAGCCCTTGTGGCAGGCTGGGGCAGCTGGGAGCACTGGGAACTCCAGCTGTGGCTTTTCCTGTTCCCTTTCAGACTGTACCAGCTCCATCCACTCACCACTGCTTCCCAGGAACAGGTTGGCAGGGCTTAGGTGATATCAAAACGCCATTGATTGTTTTGCTCTGTGTTTAAGGAATTAAAGTGGTGGAGCTTTCCCAGAAATCCTTTGAGCAGCAAGACACAACTGTGGCTCGGGGCTGAGCAAACACAGGGGTTTATTTCTCTTCCCAGCACAGCTCTGGACTTGCTCTGCAGAGGAAAATGATTGTGGAAGTTATTTAATCAAAGGCAGGAGCTGATTCCAGACTATCTGACCTCCTGCTGCACTTGATAGCCTCCCTCCCACCGGCTCTAATCCAGGGATCCATGTGGTGCCCCCTGTGCCCTGCTCCAGCTCACTCAGCTGCAGATCCACCTGTATCCCCCTGGATCCTGTGCCAGTGCCAGGGGCTGCAGGACCTGCTCTCACCTGGACTCATCATCTGCCAGGGTGTGGTGCCCCTGGAGCATCCTTGAGCTGCCAGACACCCTCAGCCCAGGCTCCTCACAGGGGACATAGGGGCTGAGATGACTTCACCCCAAACTCCTCATCCTACCACCCCACACTGCCACCTCTCCCCTTTCCCTCCCCACCAGGCACCAGGCTCAGAGGGGGGAATTTGGCATGAGGCTTGAAGGTTTATGTTAAAATCTGCAGGAAGAGGCTTGGTGCCCGTGAATATTCCGTAGGAGGAGATGGATTAGTGACTGAGACATATCTGAAGGGATTTGTGAGGAATTATTTATGGTAGTAACAAGTAAGCACTCATTTAGCTTATATTATACATTATCCAAACAAGGCGTTGAGCTCTGGAAGTTAAGGCAGTAATGCCACTCCAAATTAAATTCATCAGCGCCTTAATTAAGATCTATATTTAGTTGTTAATTACGGGGAGTGGAGCAGAGGGTGAGATGCTGAGCAGGGAGCGATGCTGTGAGTGAGGAGTGCGCGGTGGGACGGGGTTTGGGAGGGAAAAGTGAACTGGAAATCCTGGGAAGAGGCGAGCGGACACAGCTCCCCTCTCCCGCCTCCCCTGCACGCACCTCATCAGAGGCTACAGCCGGCTTTGATCCCAGAAATCAAACCCCCGTCTGATGGGTGACTGGATGTTATGCTAATCCTGGTTGATTGAGCTGAGATAATTACACTTCATCCAGGTTTCCTGGGAGTTTTGAATAAATATTGATGCACAGCTGTCCCCCCGCTCAGGTACCTGCGCTGGAGAGGTCTGTGCCTGCTCCGGGCTTGCCTTGGGCCGGTGGATGGGCCGGGAACGGAGTCAGTGGCGGGGCAGGGGACACCGGGATCCACCAGTGGCTGTCCTAGCACAGGAACCACATCCAAGCTCCCTTTCGAGGCGCTGTGGGTTCATCGTGCCTTCTCCTTATCCAGAGCAGCACAGCCCGCGGCCTGGGGGCTCTGCCTGTCCTCCAGACATGCAGAACCTTCACCGAGGTGTTTTCCACTCCATCCCTGCCCAGGATGCTGTGGGAGAGACACCGGAAGCCTGGTCCTGCGTCCCTGGGATGGGCGAGGGACGGCTGGAACCATCTGAGCTGCCTCGGGAGCAGGAGACACGAGGAAACAAGAAAATCAAATTATACATTCCTAGGAAGCATTTATAAGCTGTGTGCATTCTTTAATCTTAATTAGAAATCTTAGCAGCTCCTGCCGGCTCTGTAATCAGCGCTGGAGCGCGGCTGACCCCCGTCGTGCTCACCTTGAGAGTCGGGAGCAGGTACCTGAGGAGGGGCCGGGGATGGAGCCGGCTCCGTGCGCTGGGGCAGCCTGGGGGTGCTGGGCCGGGACCGCGCAGAGAGGCGGGCAGTGACGCGAGTTCGCTGAGCTCTAATTAAAGATGTTGCACCGACAGTTCCAGGGGCCCCTGATCATCTCCTTGCTTGGCTCAATGATATCCCTGTCTGTAATAAATGTGCCTTTCTGGTGCTCCAGGAGAGCGGGCAGCTAGGCTGGCACTGACACGGGAGAAAACAGATGCCAAATGCCACCGGAGAGCCTGGAATAGCTGGAAAACTGGTGGCTGAATGGGTTTTTCCTGGAAAACATGCTGTCCTGTCCCCATGCCCTCACCACACAGCATCCTCTTCACTGGTGTGAACATAAACAGCCACTCTCTTGCTTTCCACCATCCAGCTCGTGCAAACTTGGAGAGGGCTGGGCAAACAGAGAGCGGCTGGCCGGGTCTGCAGGGTCACTGCTGCGAGAGAATTGTGCCAGAAACCCCACAGCCAGCGGGACATGGGCTGTGCAGGCTGCTGGGCTGTGGGTCCTTCTGTAGCATCAGAGTCCGCCCTGCAGCCCTGCAGCTCAGCCCTGCACGGGGTTTCCGCTTCTTCCAGTTTGGTTCTTACACTGGGACGATGCACGGGATGTTTGGGGGGGAGCAGGAGGGGCTGGCAGAGACCCCGGATGGTGCCTGCAGCAGTGGTGGAGACAGGAATGCAGTCCTGCCTCCCCCGACATCCAGGGGGCTCATATGTACCAACATTCCCGTAGTTTGGATGTCTTCCAGGGTTTTTTGCTCTGCCAACCCCTTCCCACTGTGAGCTGCGTGCTTCCCAGCCCAGCCCCGGTGCACACATATATATTTATATATTTGTGTGTGTGTATGCAGCAGGCACGTTCCCAGCGAGCACAAACAGAGCTCTCTGTATTTGTACACAGAGGAGGAAGCGCTTCCCGCCCGCCTGCACGTTCCCAGCTAGGCAGGAGCTGGGTGGGAGTGGAGCTGGGGCAGTCCTGGTCTGCTGGCCCCACAATGGGGACTGCTTTTGTAGAATCAAAGAATCCCAGAAAGGGTTGGATTGGAGGGAGCCTTAAAGCTCATCCAGTGCTATGGCAGGGACACCTCCCAGTGTTCCAGGCTGCTCCAAGCCCCAAGGTCCAGCCTGGCCTTGGGCACTGCCAGGGATCCAGGGCAGCCACAGCTGCTCTGGGCACCTGTGCCAGGGCCTGCTCGCCTCCAAAGTAAAGAATTTTTCCCGATACTTTTTCCCTGGGAGATCCCACTGAGATGGGTCTCTCTGATGCCATCATGGTTCTGCTGGGCACTGGCTGCTGCTCCAAATTCTACCATTTCTTTCAAGCCTGGGAGTAAACAAAGCAGTGCTAATAAATGAGAGGCACCATCCTGGCACTCCTCATGTAATTGCAGTTATTTAATAACCTCCTTGTGACTTAAGCAAGGCAGCCAAAAATCCTTCCCTCGGAGGGCACAACGCTGGGGCGCCGCATCCTGCATTGCCGCTCGCAACTGCTAATGAGCAATAAAGGCTGAGTTTTAGGAATAATTAAGGCTCCCAAGGGCTCCCATGCCCTCGGTGCTGACTGCAGCCCGCCTGCACAGAGAACGGGAGCCGTGCCACCCGTGCCATCGCTCCTGGGTCACAGCACAAGGTGCTGGCGCGTCCCCGGCTGCCGGAGCATTGTCCCCATGACACCCTGCCCTGCCACAGCCCGGCTCCCCGCCTGGTTTATTTTATCAAGCACCCTCAGCACAGGCAGGACTCACAGCTCTGATCTGCTCCATCGATCGGATCTCTTAGAAACTCATGGACTAATTAAGTTGTGTCCCTCCCTGACTGCCACGGCCGCAGTGCTGTGGGGAAGGTGAGCAGGACCCGCCCGGTGCCACCGTCCCCGGTGTTCTGCAGTGCCCTGTGGTGTGGGGTTCCACCAGGACCCCCCAGGCATGCCCCACCAGCCCCTCCAAACGGAGCAGGGGAAGACGGGATGATTTGTTGACATCTCTGCTTCTGGTCACGATAAAAATAAATAAATAAGGGGGGAGAAAAATCCCTGTGAACATGAGTAATGGCCCAGGAATGAGCAACCCGAGATAAAACTGAATAATAACATGTCAAAAACTACACGATGTGGGTTTTTATTCCCCAGTGGAGTTTCCTTCCTGCTAATCCATCACTGTAGAAGATGCAAGATTACTGCTTTCACAAAAAACTCCGGGAGATAAATGTGAGTAAATTAGGGTTTATTATATTATTTAGGGCAATATAATTTCAAAAGTTCCTTTATTCAATTATTTATGCCCCTGGCGGTGGTTCAGCTGGGCAATGGCCCTCCCTGGTAGCATCCCCCTGTGCCGGGTGGCCGCGGTGATGGGTGAGGCGGGGACAGCGGCGGTGACAACCAGCGAGTCCCGTCAGCAGCAATGCCGGCCTGGGAGGATCCCCGGAGCACCGTCCTGCCTGGCTCCTGCTCTGCAGCTCCCGGGGGTGACATCCCCGCGACATCAGCGAGGGGCAGCGGCCCCTGGAGCCCCGCTGTCACCGCTGAACGCGCCACACGCAGACGCGCGCTTGTCCCGCTCCCGCTGGTGCTTAAACAAGGAGTCAGGCGCTTCTGTGGAAATTGCAGCAAAATTACAGCCCCATCCATAATGAAAGGCTTGTCCTCCGGAGGGGAGGCTGGCAGGAGCCAGCCGTCCTGCTGCAAGACGGACGCAGCCTGTGTTTAAATCCGGCGGCGGAAGCTCTCGCCCGTGCGCGGCCTCTCCGTCAGCGCACGGAGCTGTTCAGGGGACGAACGGAGCCCCCGAGACAGGGCAGGTGAGGCAGGGAGGGACAGGTGAGCTTTGTCGCGGTGGAAAGCGGAGGAGCACCCCCGGAACGGGATGAACGGGAGCAGCCCCGCTCATCTTTGCCGGGACATCTCCGTTCCCCCAGGCAAGCGGCGTCACCGAGGGATGCTGAGCATGCCGGAGGGCAATGCCGAGCGTGCCGGAGGGCAATGCCGCGCATCCCGCGGGAGCTGGGCCGGGCTGCAGGGCAGCAGGGCTCCTCTGACCCCGGCCATCCATCACCCACCACTCCCAGCCGGCTCCCGGGCGCTGTCAGAGGGAACGGGCGCAGCTCAGCCAGGAGCAGCGGGCGGGGCTGGCAGGGAGGGAGGGACGGAGAAACCCCGCACCGGCGAGGACCCGGAGCCCACCGTGCCAGCAGCCCCCACGGCCGCTCGCGGGCAGGGCAGCCCCACGACGGCCTGGAGCAGCCCGCAGCAGCCCCGCGGCCGCGCTCGCTCCCGGTCCTTGCTGGCACCAGAACCAGAACCGAGCTCCCGGCCACGTCAGGCCGGCCGCGGGCTCCCGAGCTCCGGGCGCTGCAGAGGCTTCCCTGCTCGTTATCTGCCGGCTCCGCCAGCCGCCTAACGAGGCCGGAGCTGACAGAGGAGGATTACCCGCTCCCAGGAAGCCGGCGTGATTGTGTTTACTCCAGAACCTGGGCCGATTTACTTGTCGGTGCGCATCATTAATCTTCTTCTACAATCCCTTCCCCATCTGCTCCCACTTTTTAATGAACTGCCACTTGCCACACTCAATAAAATCAACGCTTTCCCAGGATCGCAGCAAGAGGGGAGCGAGAGGCAAGGCAGGGAGGGAGGGATGGAGATGAAGAGATGCACTTTGCTTTGGGAAGGTGTTTTCTCATCTACATGGGCAAACAGAGCGCAGCAGCTCTCCCTGAGACACTTTTGGCTGCCTTGCCCTGAGCCAGTCACAAATAACCACATCAGACTGCGCCGAACGCGAGCCGTACAATGCCGAGTGTCAGCCCAAGTTTGATCCCAGCTCTGCTGTTCTACACAATTATTTTCAGCGCATCAATACTGCAGGCGGCACCGAGATTGTAGTTTTCCAGCTTGCTGGCAGCTCTGGGGATTCATCCGATATCAGGCTATTACCTTCTGATTACTTTCCTTGGCAGCCAACCCGTTTGGAGCTGGCAAATAAACAATAGGGAAGAGTGTGATGGGGAGCTTAGCTTTCAAATTACACTTTTCAATCATTTGTCACACCAAAGGTATAATGAGTGTTTCATACAAAACTCAAAAGGCTGCAGGGCTGGTGGGGGGGCTTCACTTAATACGGAGGGTACTGGGTTTGGGTGGAGCTCAGAAACTTCATTTCCATTTCTCGGGATTTTTGTTTGTGGACGCGGCCAGCCCAGCTGGGCAGGACCTGTTGAAAAAGCTCTGTGCTGTGGAAAAGAGCCAGAAAGCCCAGGGAGGGGGAAGGACGGGACAGATGCCATCCCAACACACCTGCAGAGACTTCCCTGTCCCCGGACACAGGGAGGATTGCTGCACCTGAACTAATCCCTAAGAATTCATTCCTTAACATAACTCGGGATCAGAGAATCTCATGTTAATGTGAGTCTAACGTAGAAATCCATACGAGCCATTGGATACTAATTAAATGCCATCGTTCTATTGATATTCTCGGTGTTTATTGCTCGCTGCAATTAGCGCCAAGCCCTCGCTGCCGGGGCACTGCCCTCGCACAGATCAACCCCTGCCCCTTGCCGGTACCACCTCCCGCCCCGCACGAAGTTTTCCTGCGGCAGACTCGCCGAAGAAGCTGCTTTGGGAGTCAGGAAGCTGCTGCCTCGTCCTCAGCATCCTCCCCCGAGCTGTTTCAGCCCTGTCTCCTCCTCAGGCTCGCAGTCCCACTGCCCACATGTCAGACGAGAGCAAGGAATAGAAATCGCTCCTTAAAGTTCACAACCCGTCACTCCGGCTTTCAGAAATACAAGCAAAAAATGGCAAAGCAGTAGGGGGAAAATCCATTTCTTTCGAGATGATCTTTCCCTGGAACATGTCCTGTTGATCTGCAGTCAGGGAAAGGCGAGTGTGTTTGTCTGAGATAGGGGAATCAGATCTGTCTGAACTCTCCTCTGCTCCAAACAAACCCCTTCAAAAGAGCAGGGGAGAAAAAAAGCCTTGAGAGAGAAATCTCTCCTGTTCCAAGACCTTCCTTTTGGGAACGTGGCCCCAGAGGGAGGACCAGCCCTCGTGCCCCTCTCCTGTGCCGCTGGAAACAGCGGGATGCATCCAGCAACAGCCCTGGCAGTGTGGCAGGACCGGGCTGTCCCCGGCTGGTTTAGGGCAGGATGCTGCGGCCCCAAAAGCACTGGGGGTGTTTAGGGCAGGATGCTGTGGCCCCAAAAGCACTGGGGGTGTTTAGGGCAGGATGCTGTGGCCCCAAAAGCACTGGGGGTGTTTAGGGCAGGATGCTGTGGCCCCAAAAGCACTGGGGACTGCCGTGACCTGTTGCATCCCGCCGCGTGGCTGAGCTGAGCAGCCGTCAGGAGTCAGAAAGAGCCTTTATTCCTACAGGGATAAAAGGACTTCTCAGGGACATCTCTGGCTCCTGGGGCACCAGCACAGCAATGTGGGACAGAGACAGCCCATGGGGCCAACACTCAGGGCGTCCTCATCCCCGCAGTGTCACCAGCGGGGACACGGCCAGCCCCGACCTTGCTGGAGCCGGGATGCCATCGCGGGGGGGACGCTGCGACCGGGAGCACCGGGAGCCCTGCGGCTCCTATTAGAGCCCCTGGCTAATTGCAGCGGCGTGGGGCGAGCGGCTGCGCGGGGCTGCGAGCCCTGCGCCGGTGCAGCAGTGCCACCTCCCGTCCGCGCCGCGGGGACAGCCCGGGGCTCGCCCGCCCGGGCCGCCCCTCTGCCAGTGTCCCCCAGCGTCCCTGCGCCGCTGCCAGGGCCCGCTGTGCCCGGGACATGCCCTCCAGCACGGCGGCTGCCGGCACAGGCGGGGCTTTGGTGGCCGGTGCTGCTGCCGGCGGGGACACTACGGAGCAAATCCCCTCTAGGAGAAACTGGAGAAAAATGAACGCTTCGTCGAAAAGAAAGGGAAAACCCAGCAGCGTGACCTATAAACATCTGCTCCTGTTCCCTCCAGTTATTGCAGAGAGAGAAGCTAGAGATATTTCAGGCTGCTCGTACATCTGGGAAGGGGTTTGGGGTTTGCTCGCTTCCCCCACCCCCAGTCACTTTCCAGGCTGTAAGAACCGAAGAGAAAGGATTAGAGTTAAACCTCTCTGTCATTATCTCGAGGCAGTGACCCTAAATGCTCCCCCAGAGGGGCTGTGCCGTGGGGACACTTACTGCGGGGAGGCTGGAAGAACTCCCAGCCCCTTTCTAGCCCTGGGGAGCCCCACTGTGACGAGGCGACAGGCAGAAAGGCACCTCAGGGCTCCTGCCCGGGGGCTGAGCCTATTCCTGCCCCTAGAGCTGCCACCACAGCCAGGAACAGAGAAATAAATGCTGGATGTTCACGTTTGCTCTCCTGCTGCCAAGGATCCCGCCAGGATGAGCAGCTCTCCGAAGGCAGCCCCCGTGGGGACCCTCCCCGCCTCGGGGGAGCTGCCCGGGGTCTCCCTGAGGGCCGTCAGCTCAGCCAGGGTGCCCTGGAGAGGTCCTGGATGCACAGTCCTGAGTTACGGGGAAATTTCTCTGGAGAGAAGGCGCTGCCCTCCCTTCAGTCAGGTGCAAGCGATGCTCTCCAAGGGAGGATGCAGTGGCAGGATGCAGAAAGGTGCGGGAGAGCAGGGAAAAGCAGAGAGGAACAAAACCCAACTGGTGAACAGCAAGGAGAAATCCCGCTGGGAGCTCAGGAGAGGAGCGGGAAGCGGTTGGTGTAACCTTGGAGACGGAGACAAGGAGCCCGAAGCGGAGGGAGCGCGGTGCCGGGGCGGGCAGCGGGAGGGGAACATCGCCAAGGGGCTGGGCAGGGACAGGCAGGAGCCCCTTCCCAAAGCTGGACAGAGGGCCGGGAACGGAGCCCGTGGAGGGCCTGGAGGGGCACAGAGCGCTCCTGCGGAGAACCCGTGTCAGGGAAGGGGAGCAGGAGGGTGAGGCAGGTGAGACAGCAGGAGAGAGAAGCGAGGTGGGAGGATACAGGAGAGAAGCAGGGAGGGGGTGGAGGTGCAGGAGCAAGAGGAAGGATCAGACAGGAGCAGGGGAGAGCAGGGATAAAAGCTGTACCCAGGCTGCTCCGGCCGCCACACCACAGCCAGAACTGTCGGTCTCCTGAAGTGGTGTCCATCTGGAGAAATCCTATCCATCCTCCAGAGGAAGCAATGGCTGCAGTTCCCTTGGAACTTGGGCTGGCTTCTGCTTCTCTAACTTTCCATCCACGCCAGCCCACCCCACCCCCGCTTTGCTCTTTCCCTTCGGCACAAAGCTCTTTGCTCAAACGTCCAGATTCCCTCCTGCCTGGCCCCCAGCTCGGCACGATCTGGACACAGCCACGAGTCCCTTGCTCTTCCTTGGAGGGAGCAGAAGCCCAGGAAGCCCAGCCACTTCCCACTAGCTGGGCAAGGGACACCTCGGGTAAGGCAGGGCATCAAACAGCTGCAATTAGCTCTGATCTTAATTACACACAATACTGATGAGCTCATCAATTTAATCTAATTAGTCTGCAGAGCTCAATTGCCTGTCCCTTTTTCTTAAATAATGCGCCGCATAAGCCTATTATCCCTTTGGATACAACCTGTTCGCTCCCAGGATCCACCAGGCAGGCGCGGCTGGCCTGGGCCCCTGCTCCTGTGGCACCTGTCACTGCCACCCCTGCGCTCCTCTGGTCCCCGAGGAGGGGAAGGTGCTTTCCCAAGGGGCTGCATCTGCACAGCATCCAGGTTCTGGAAATCCCACCAGCTCTGGGCAGCGGTTGGCACACCCGGGGATCCCGGTGAGCTCCCGGTGCCTCAGCCTCATCCCCAGAACCTGCCCTGGCCCTGTCGCCGGGCAGGGATCAATGAAATCCCCTAAAAGCTCATAACTCGGAGGTAATTATAAGAAGCATCAATTACCCAGCCATGCAGGTTTCATGAATTCAATTAATTTGCATAGTGATCGATTGAGGCAGGGCCCCCAGGGCCCCGGGGAAGGGAGGACATTGTTCTGCACACCATTGACTCCACAATGTAAAACCAAAGCGCTCTCCCCTCATTCAGAGCTGCTCATTCAGCCATATTAACTTTCAGATCATTTATTTTTGTATGTCTTTCAACTCTGTTTGTTGCTATCACACAAATGCAGAGTATTACATTGTAGAGAATAATTGAATCAATACAGTCATGGTGCTCTGGGTCTCCCAGGCCCGCAGGAGCGCGGGAGCAGGCGGGAGCCCGCTCGCAGCCGGGGAGGGCTTGTTTCAACCTTCCCGGTGATTAAAACGCCCGTCTGGCTCTGGATTAACTTTGCACCGCGTGGCTGTTATTGTTTCGCCAGGATTGGAGCGGGAGATGCCGGCTCTGGGAGAAATCCGCGGAGAGGCTGTTCCCGCTCCCCGAGCATCCCGAGGCTCTGTGTCAGGGTGCAGCCCCAGCCAAGCCCTCCTTCCCCTCGCCGTCCCTCTCCATTGCAGGCGGCCACACGCAAATCAGGGCCTGGGAGAGAGGAAGAAGCCCCTTGAAATGAAAAGCCACCGCATAAAGGAAGAATCCTTCAGACTGAAATGGCTCTGAAAAGAGACGGGTTTTAATTCCGCCTCCCCTCCCACTGGGATATTAGACAGCTAAATAGCAGAGCGCCTGTTTCCTTCAGATAACCGGCTCCCAATGAGCACCGTAATTGTCCCCGGCCCCTCTCCGGTGCCGCGCGGAGCAGGTCATTTACCGCCCGGCACACGCAGCTAAACACAAATCCATTTTCCAAGGGAAATTTCTATTCTTATCTGCGCTCTGCAAGAGGGTCGCACGCGGCCCCTGTTAATTGAAGCTTTGATGTTTGTTGGAGGAAGCCTCTGATCAGCTCCGCCAAGGGCTCAGCTGCCACCAGGCGCCTGCGTCCAGCGCACCGGGCACTGCCGGGACGGCCACGCTGGGAGGGGAGCCCCGATTAAGAAGGAGTCACGTCCGTTCCGTTCCTGATGAAGCTGAGATGCCCCAGGGCCACCTGCCCCCAGCCCTGGGCCGGTGGCCCAGGCAGACCCGAGTGTCCACCCAGGGCACTTCCCAGTGTCTTCTGAGTGCTTTGGCTCGTTTGCTGCAATATCCTCCAGCAAATCAAGCATCCCCTTCTTGGGATGTTTTCAATCTGTTTTATGTTGATTTTAATTAAAGAATTTGAAACTGAACAAACAGTTCGTAGCAGGTGGCCATACGAGTGTGAAATAAGCAAACTGTTCTCTCTGCCACAAACCCCACCAGTAAATTCCTTCAAATTAATCCCAGCCTCCAAGAGGCTGCCGGCTCTGTCTGAAGCAAGCCGGGATCTGTCGTTCTCCAAATATTTGCCTTCATCCCAGTGCCAGGAGCTGGGGAGCAGGGATGGAAGGAAACCACGTGCTCAGCAGGGATACTGTCCGCCCACCTCCACTCCCTGAGGGCAGGAGGGTGGATTTCCCACCGGGAAAATACTCCACCATGGGAATGGGTCCTGGAGCCTGGCTGCTCTTCAAGGCCCCCAGCACAAACCCAACACGACCCCATCCTAATCCTCCTCCTCTTCCAGGGCAGCACATTCTGCCCAAGCATCCCCACTCTGCTCCAGGACCATCCACGACAGCCATGACCTTGATGGAGCCGAGGGAAAGGCCCCTCCCCAGGTAACAGTCTCTGCATATTGATGGTCCCCAGGGAAGGCAGGGGCAAAGCACAGATGGCCACAAGCTTTTCTTCTTGCAAGGCTGTGCCGGAGATGGCGAGGGGAGAGAAAAAGCGAGGGAGAAGAAATGCGCACACTCTGTCCCCTTGATCTCACACTCCTGCCCTCGCTCACAAACCTTATCAGCATCTGCAAGAGATCGCGTTTTGCCCTCTGGAAATGCCAGTGGAGAGGAGCTGCCAGCTCTGATGTGGTCCTGGGTTCCACATCCTGCCCCTGGAGGGTGCAGGGGCATCTCATGACCTCAAACCATTTGTATCTCCCTCCTGCTTCCAACCTCACCCACTCTTCCCACTGCTCCCAGCACAGCCAGGGAATGAACAGAATCCCTGTCACTCACCATCTTCCATCCCAGCTTTTGGTGGCAATAGCATTTTGAGGGAGGGAAGCAGCTCTCACCACACCCCAGCCAAGAAGCCACAGGGCAGGAGGCCACCAGCTGCCCACCCCATCCCTGGGTCACACTCGTGCATCGATTCCTTTTCCCTCTGCAATGCTCAGAACATGTTTAACATCCCACCTTTCCTGTCTGCCCTTCAGGGTGACCCAGAGCTCCCGGGAGCCCGTGTGCGCCCGCACCGGCCGAGCTACCCGGATAATTACAAGATGTTCCACTTCCCTGGGATTACCGACAGTTTTCCTTCTCTTCCCCTCAATAAATATGGATGCACAGCTGCTGCTAAACAGAACCAACAGCAAGAAAGAGGGGCAGGCTGCAAGGCGCTGCTCCCGCCCTCCCTGTGCTCCCAGTGCTGCCACTGCCCGGATTCAGGCGGCTTGCAGGTGATGGGATGGATTGGGATTTTTTCCCCACATGCCAGGCTGAGGTGTCTGTGAAGACAAAGGAATGCTAACAAACATTAGCATGGGGAAGGAGATGCGATTTAATAGAAAATAAGGCAGCACATCTTCTCCTGCAGCCTCGCCCCAGAGCCTGGAAGGAAGCATCGAGATTAAAGAGTTGAACACTTCCCATGAAGGCACCACGGGAATGCCGCATCCCAATGCTTCTTCCTGGCCTTTAAAGGAAAGGATATGCTCTGCTCCATTTATTAATCTCCTAATCATTAAATTAATTTCCATCTCAGTTACAACACGCTCGGAGTCTATTAGTAAATCCTGGCCTGGCTGCTTGGCAACTTTTGTTGTAAGATTCCTATTAGATCATGTTTCAAACCGGCGGAGATGGAGCAGTTATTATCTTAATAAGTCCTACATTAAAGGCACTGCAGTGGGGATGGGAGCACTCCCGCTGCTCGTAGCCCTGCACCCGGGCACGCACAGCACACCAGGACGGATCCCACACCTCCCACCTGTGGAGAGCACACCCCGAGCACCCTGGGGCCGGCTCCGTGCCCTGTGGTCCCGCAGCGGAGCAGAGCTGGTCTCCAGCTGGGCTTCATTCGAGAGGCTGAGGCTGTCGTTCCGTGGAGGAAGAGCCAGGAATGTTTGCTCACTCATCTGTGAGCTGATTTTTGCCCAACCCGTGGCACAGCCCCTGTCGGGGCACGGGGCAGGACCGTCTGTGGGGGGCTCAGGGCCAGCACAGGGGGACAGAGGCAGCCCAGGGGCAGGACAGGCACGGAGCCGGGCAGGAGCTGTGCCAGCTCGGCAGCGTGCCCGCGCCAGCCGCCCCTCTCCCCCCGCTTTGCCGCGCCGCACGCCGGCTCCTCCGGCTCATTGGCGTGAAATTTAATTTGCAGCAATCAGCTGGAGGTGAGGCAGGCGCTGAATTAGCTCGACGTGGTGCTCTCGCCTCCGCCCAGGCCCCCTCTCCGGCTGGCAGGCGGAGGCACGCGGTCCCCTGCCTGTCCCCGCCACCCCAAAGCATCCCAACAGGGGTCACCCGGCCGGGGCGGAGCTGGGAACTCGGGATCAGCCGAAGCCGCCGCGCTGCTCCCGCCCGGATCCACGGAGGGTGAGTTATGGCGTGGCTGGATGCACACATATTCTGATAAGGAAGAATAATAACTTGTCAGAGATATATATGATATGTGTTTTCTTTCCAGACAGAATATATATTGGGATAATTCATCAACTCGGCCTGGCGCTGGCCAGGAGAGAGAAAGAAGAGAAAAAGAAACTCAATAAAAAGAAGTCAAGGCAGAAAAGCCCCTTGGCACTGAGTGCTGTGCCCCTGCAGGATCCCTCTGCTCTGAGCTGTGTCTGGCAGGGACTCCTCAGCTGCTCCACTGGAATCTGGACTGCATCCACAGGGATGGTGTGGACCACGGCGGGCTGGAGCGAGCACAGTCCAGCCACACTGTGAAGGGGAGTGAAAGGTGAGGGAAAGAAGCACTGGTTTGGGCCAGGGAGAAAACCTGAGCACCAGCAGCCCCAACTGCTGCCAAACCCTGCCCTGAGCTCCCAGATCCTCCCTCCTGAGGAGGAGTGTGGCACAAACACCACAACACCAAGGGATGAAGGCTGGCACATCCCAAACCAGCACACCCAGCGACTGTGGGAAGATGCAGAAGGGGTTTGTAAAGTGATTTGTCAACTGACAAGCAGAAATATATTACCAATTTAGGCCTGTGATTTGCCTGCAACTTTTTTATCCTTGAGATGTTGTTGAACAGATTAAAGTGTCAGCTTTGATCCATGCATTTGGATGGAAACATAAATATTGCTGGCTCTTCTCCTCCTGGCCAGCACCTGCCCCAGGTGAGCGTGCCCAGGGGTGTTGCCAAGCCGTGCCCACCCACATCCCATCCCTCCACCCCAGCATCAAGGCAACAGCCCCAGGAATGCCAGGATGGCCAGGCAAGGCCTGGAATTACCCTGACATTTCATTTAGTAGCAGTTTGGTTCGACCTGCCCAGTTTGTGTAGAGCACAGGCTTGGCTGGAGAGTGCAGGGTGGATTTTGGATGCACTTGGGAGGTGGGGGGCACATCCCAGGTGCAGGATGAGCCCCTGGGACAATCCCAACCTTCAGCTACATCAGACACAGCCCAGCCAAGCACCTGCTCCAGGAGCAGTGAGCAGAGATCACTGTTCTGGTATTTCCTCATGCAGAAATATGCAACTTCATTCCATTTCCAGGCAGGGAAACAAATGAGTCTCTGCTTGCTCCCCTCTCCTGTTTTCCCCTCCTTCCCACCCTCATTTGATCCCACTCTATGTGGCAACATCAAACGAGTGTTGAATATTTTAGCTCCTGTAAAATATTTATATTATAACGCACGGAAGGAAATCGGTCGCTTCCAGGCCATGTAAACATATGCCTGGGAACAGCTGGATCCCTGGCAGCGCCAGGAGAGGATGGGACTGCACAGCTGCTGCATTCTCAGGTATTGAGAGCCCTGAGAAGGTGGAGGATGACGTGTGGGACAGGGCAGGGCAGGGCAGGGCAGAGAGGACTAGGATCTTGGAGCCCAAACCTCTGCCCAACCCTGACCTTAACACTCACCCCAGGCAGCTCCTCTGCCCTGTGCTGGGGAAAGGTGGGAAAATGGGGTGCTCTGAACCCCCAGGGGAGTGAGAGAATGTCAAGGGCCTGGCCTTTGCCCAGTGACTGGAGATTAATTGAGGCCTGCCATTAAAATGTCACCAAGAAAATTATTAACTTAAGGTAAACCACTTCCACGCGTCAAAAGCAAAGGCAATCAGTCCCAGGCATGTCCCCCTAGGAAATTATGTGGAGTAATTAATCAAAAAGCTAATGAGAAATGTGTTTTCTTTCCCAGCCTAACACCACATCATATTCTTATTAGCCAAGGTTATTACAATAGTAATCATGCATGCTTCGAGTTCAGATTGGGTTTTTTGCTCCACTGCCACCAATTTAGAAAGCCATTAATGGGAAAGATAAACCCTGATACACAAACCAGCCCTTTGTGTTTGTGTGCCCACAGGTGACTCCTTGCCACACACGGCCCGTGCCCACTGTCACACGTTCCCTGTCACCCCATCCCAGGCCACCTCTGCTGCCCCAAGCCACAGATCTGCTGAGCTGAGGCTGCTGAATCCCCTGGTGTCCTGCTCTGCTCTCCCAGCCTTCCCCAGCACAGGAATCAACACCCAAACTCCAGCTGATGTTCCCACTGCACACACAGATGGATTAGGGAGACAGGGAGCGGCGTGATTTGTGAGCACCTGCTCTGGCACTGCTCATCCCTTCTCCAAACCTATCCTGCTTATTCAGATGCCCAGAAGGACTTAAGTCATTCCATAAATCTGGCTGCAAGCAGGCAATCTGCTGCTGCAGCGGGTTCCCCCTGGGCCCAGCTCGGAGCGCAGCCACCTGCCAATCTCAGCAGCCCTAAAATGCACCGTCAGCAGCCGGCGCAGGGAAACCGACCCTGTTTGATATTCAGCATTAAATAATTCAGCCCCCACAGAGAGACGGGGGAGAGGAATGAGCCTGACAAAAAATATAAAGATTTCCTATGCCCCGTTAAAAATGCATTGACCTGATCAGCTCACTGGCAGGATGCTGAGCCACGCCAGAGCTGAGCAGGGAATCCCAGACTGCAGCGACAGTGGCACAGAGAGCACCTTGGCAGGCAAATTCCACTCCATAGAGTGCAGCAGCACCTTCTCTGCTTTATTTTTGTGTGTGTTTTCTTGCTAAATCTCTTTTCCTTGTTTGCACACGTGTGACACGTGGGAGATGTTGCTGCAGGAGAGCCTTTTCTTCACAGAACCACAGAATCATTTAGGTTGGAAAAGACCTCCAAGATCATCAAGTTCAACCTCTGAGTGACCACCACGTTGTCAACTAGACCAGAGCACTGCGTGCCATGATCTGTTATTTTACATCCTTGCTCGGGGACATCCTACACCTTCCCTGTGCAGCCCCTGGCAGCTCCCTCAGGGCTCAATGGGCACAAGCCAGAGGGTCAGAGCCCCCCACCTGCCCCACAGGACCCTGCTGTGCCCTGAGCAGCCGCCCCTGAGCCCCCCCTGCATCCCTGCCTCCCTGCCTGCCACGCTGCTGAGCAATCCCCACAGCCTCCCAAGGATGTTTTGCAGCCCCGGCTTTGATGTGTGGATTAATGAGAACTGACACCGCTGGAGTGGAGCCTTCAGAAGCCCAAAGGCAGGGCCCGGGGCAAGACTGGAGGGGACGAGGCTCTCCGAGCGCTCCCTTTGACTGCTCCGTGCTCGGCTTTGCCTCCCAGCCGCGGGCCACGCCGGGCTGGGGCCGGAGCTGCGGCTTCTGGGCTGGTGAGGGGCACGGCCGGGCTGCCCGGGGCTGGTGAGGGGCAC
>VWYI01018016.1:592830-607186 GCA_013399455.1 Anthoscopus minutus
TCCCGCCGAGGATGTCCCTTGAGAGCCACCCGAGGCTGCTCCCTCCTCGCTGCCCAGCCACGGCACAGGCGAAGGGCACAGGCTGGAGATCCACAAGAAGGGATGCGGTGTTCCCATGTCCTCTGCTGAGAATGGGACTCTCCTGCAGGCTGGGGACCTCAGGCTGCGGCACTTGAGCAGTGCCAATGTCCCGGCGCAGCTCCAAGAGAGAAAATAGCCCCATCACCATTCATGGACCCCGCAGAGCCGCTGCCACGGAATAAACTCCCTTCTAATCCTCTAACTAACAACCTCCAGGCATAAACCTCGCTGGGATCCCAACAGGAGCACAGCCGGGGGCGAGGAGCTGTTTGTGCTGAGCGGGATGAGGGAGGATGAGGAAGGAGCTCTAATTCCTGCTGCAATGGGATCCCTGCTGCCAGCTCTGCTCCCCAGGGCTCTCCACGGTGTCCCATGGATGCCCTCATCAGAAGGGGGTCCCGCGGGTGGTGGGCAGAGCCCCAGGTGCTGCAGCACTCCGAGCTGGGTCCTCTCTGCGTTCAGCGCTTTAGGAAGAAATCCATTAGCTGCTAATTACACACGGGCCAGAACGCTGCCGGGTTGTTACGGCTGTAAAGCGTTCCACAGATATAATCTGGAATTGCTGCTAGGGTGTTACTGGCGGAGCAACACCCGATTTACAGCAGGGCACCAAGGTGGTGCCCCCACGCAGAGGGTCCTGCCCTGAGCCAGCACTGCACAGCCCCAGGAGCAGCCGAGGTCACAGGGATGCAGCCACGGGGCATCCCCGGAGCAGCTGAGCCCGCGGGCATCGCTCCCGCCAGCTCTGCAATCCCTGTCCCCACAGCTGAGGGGAGCAGGCTGCAGGCACTGCCATCCTCACTTCTGCACCCCACAGGAGCTGCGGCTGCGGCATCGGGCAGCCTTGGCTGATGAAGTTATAATTCCTGAAGTTCCTCCAAAATTAATATGGATGCACATCTGCCTCCACTTAGGTGTAACAAATCGGGAGAGATTGTGTTAAATTGTGCCGAAACCGTGTCCACTGCCAGCATCCCAACTATCCCAGGCACAGGGCGGTTGTGGCCTGGAGCTGCTGGAATCTTCCATGGGCTGGAAGAAAGAAATGCTGCAGTTTTGAATCTGCATTAGGTTAGTGCAGTGAGGGTCCTCTGCAGCCTCCTGCTCCTGGGGAGGACAAGCAGCCGCTTACAGAGACCCCATTCCTGGGGACACGGCGCTGTCCCCAGGCGTGGCTGCAGGGACACTGAGGCACAGGAAACTTCCCACACCCCGGGTGTGCAGTCGAGCGTGGCTGAACCGTGAGCCCCATCACCCAGGGCCTTGCTCTACCCGCCAGATAACGCATCTAAAACATGTTTATTTCCATCCAGGCTGCTTCTCAATTTGATTATTTATCTCCCGTTTAGCCTCTGACAGATCAAAGGCTCAGCGGAGGGGAAGCGGAGCCGGGCCGCGCATGAAAATGAGCCTTGATACATAATTAATTAACATGAAACAGTTTCATTAGGAGACGGTGTTACACGGCTGTTTGTCTTCAAAATTTAAGCAATGTAAAGAGCACGCGGGAAGGCGCACCTCCCTGCCAGCCCCTTTCCTGGTGCTGCCCATCCCAACCTGGCTCTGGCTCCTGGGAGCCCTGGAGGGGCCAGAGCGTGGCCCCCTCTCCCTGAATCTCGTGCAAAGTCTCCCACCCTTGATTATTAATCTGTTTTTAATTCTATTAAGAGATAGCCAGGAGAAAGAGTATCAATTTTAGATTAACAAGGTTATTAGCACTTAATTATGTGAGGTGTCTTTGTAATTGAAAAGGAAAAGAGGAAGCGCCATAAATATCCTGGCCCCCGAGCTCCTGGGGGTTTGCGTGTGGCTCTTTATTCACGAGGCTGTGGAACCATAAATATTAAATATCTGGTGAAAAAAAATTACAAGGCAGAGGGAGGATGCCCTCTGGATATTCCGGCGCCGAATGTTCTTGCATTTACAAATATTCATTAGTTGGGATCTGCAAAGTTATTTCCACCAAGACTCGGTGAAGGAGGAAGAGAGAGAGGTTATTGAAAAAAAAATAGAGTCTAGAGTAAATATTATTAGTAATTTTTATCTCTGCGTGTCCCTAATTATTCCATAATTAGGGAAAGTGCACATATGCATATACAATCACTAACCTGCCAGTCTCAGGGATTCTCATTCCCAGCCCTTTCCCCCACCAGGGAAAACTCTTCCCCAAAAAGCAATGGGGGTGTCTGTGCCAGGGGGCCCCCATGTGCCCCCATGCCCAGGTGCTCCACGCTGGAAGCCCGGGATGATTTAGGGAGCCACCAACTCTGCCAAGCACCCACAACCTGGAGCTGCTGCCGGTTAGAGAGACATTAAATGACAAATCTCTGGCTTTTTAATTAAAAAATAATAGAACTCAGCAGGAAACGGAGCGATAGCACAACACTGCCAAAACCCACTTTGCTGGAGCTGTTAAAAAAACAACAGCCAAGAGGCAGCCGTGGAGAGAGACCACATTCACCTTTGTGGGGACAGGTGACAGGTCAGGCAGGGGTGGCCAAGGGTCCCCTCCCACCAGCCCCACTCCTGTGGGCAGAGGGCTCCCAGGGACAGCTGGTGTCACACCCCAGGAATTAAGCTCTTAATCTAGACTAAACACATTACCACGAGCTCATCAACAAAAATCTAATTACGCTGTGCGAGGCCGGGCTTAATTGCTCGTCCTTGACACAAGCAGTGCCCATGGAAGCCCAGGAGCCAGCGAGAGCCTGGGATTGGAATGATCCTGCTCCCTGGAAAAAGCATAAAAGGAAAACAGGGGGAAAAAATATGGCTGTGCAATTAGCAGAGGAAGACCAGACAAAACAGCTTGGTAATTGCTGGGGGGAGTTCCAAGGGTCATTAGCAGGTACCGGGAATATTGCTGGGATCCCCTGGCAGGCTCCAGAGGGACACACAGGCAGTGGCAGGAGCCCAGAGACTCCAAAAAGGGGGGAAATGGCTTAAACCCAGGTTTTCACCCAGTAAACACAAGCTGGGGCAGATTCTGAGCCTGGCCTGGCCTCCCCCAAGCACCACTGGGCTCCTCGTTTGCTGCTCCCAGTAAGGAGGAAATCGGGATGCAGGAGGAGGCTGAGCCCCACTGCCTCCCCCGCACGCTCCTCCCCGACTTATCACCAGTCACAGGATGTTTACAATAATTTTTAATTTGTGCAATTATTAATCATTTTTCTATCTGTCTCATTTGCATAATAATTACTCTGCTTGCTGTTTGCCATGACTGTGAATGACAGTGGTTTAAATTAAATTAAGATTTTAATATTCATTTTTGTGGGTTAAAGCTAATCAAAGTTGCTGCTCGATGCCAAGACCAGGGCTCTGCCCTTGCAGAACCACTAATGAAGAGATCCAGTCCTGGTGTCACTGCTCCATCTCCATCACCCAGCTCATCCCAGAGGATCTTGCAGTGTTTTCCAGCTGCTTTGCTGCCAGGACTGCTCAGACAAGGCCACAGCTGGGACAGGAGATGTGGGATGCAGAACAAGGGCACAGGGACAAACCCAACTCCCTTCTCCCCAGGCAGCACAGGGGGATGGGATTGGGGAGGGAGCTGTGCAGCACCTGAGCCCCCCCTTTCCTCACACATATCTCTTAAAGTAGCTGGTAAAGAGCAAATGACAGATGTATAAATCCAGCATTGTGACAAACAAGGAAGTCCCGAGGGTAGGACTTCTAAAATTTTAAAACCCCAGCCTTCAAAATCAGCTTCAGGAGCAGAACCTGATGCCATTTTCAGGTCCTAAGCACATTTTGTTTAGTACCAACACTTAAAAGTGCTTTGCCTCCTAGAGAGCAGCTTACAGTCCCAAGTGTGACATGAGCCAGCTGCTGGCATCCGTGGCTCTGCAAGAGCAGCCACTGTCACCAAGCAGGTGAAGAAGGTACCAGCAGTCAGCTCTGCTCACCAGGGCAAATCCAATCATTCCACAGCAGGTTCTTCACATCTCCAGCAGCACTCAGATTAAGTGAGAGCAAAAATGAGTATGTCAAGTGGAACTGTACTTGTCGAGGCTGTAGCTGCCTCAGGTTACAGGGAGAAATGAAACAGGGCCTTGGTGACAGAAGGGTGAAGCACAACTGGAAGCATCTGGCTGGAAACGTGCTGCCACCTCACACCACCACCCCCTGCCCCTAAACCATCTCCCTGCCCAGCAGGTTCAACAGGGCTGTGAATGGTTCACCCACCTTGGAAAAACCCCCAGCAGGCAGAATAGAGTAAAAAAAGAAAGGTGTTATTTACAGGTGAACACACAAATTTCAGGGCTGCTGGAAATGTTACACAGGGATGAAAAATAGGGAAGTCCCAAGAGTCTGGCACTCCAGAGCAGACTTTGCTGCTATCCCTCCCAATGCTGGAGAATCCCGGAAAAGAGCAATCCTGCCCTGCCCCAGCCCACTGCTGCAGCCAAGGCATCTCCATGGAAACTGCTGCCTGCATTTCATCCCTGCTCCCTGGAACCTCAACAAGAACTGTATTTATTTCCACAAGTGCTTTCTGGCACACAGGGATTAAGGGAAGCTCTGCCTGGCCTCCAGCTCTGAGCCTGACAAATTTGATCACAGAAGGGTTGTTACACTTCCCACCCCAGCGAGCCCCAGGCAGCAGCGTGGGGGAAGTGCTGAGATCAGCCCCAAATCCAGAGGGGTCTGTTGGGGGACCAGCTGCTCCAAACTCAGAGGGAAGCAATTCCAGGTATTAAGTCCTAATTCTCCACACATTTACTTCCACTAGAAATGGACCCCTGAAGAATTGCTGAGGCTCCTGATGATCTTGCTGCCCAATGCAGCACTGCAGGTCACTCTTCCAGTGCCAGAGCATTCCCTGCTCAGTTTCCTTTTTTGGACAGGGTCAGAAGAAGCTGAGTTTGAACTTTCTTGCACGTTGGTGACTCGGGGATCTACATGGCAAAATAACTGCATAAACTTAACAAAAGTTCCGAAGAACCTGAGTTCTGGAGCAGACTGACCCACTGCATGAGGGTAACACTCCTAAGCCCAAGTGTTCAGCAGATTTTCACCTGAGATTAAGGACACCTGAAGACTTGGGAACTGCCCTCAGAGGTCAAAGTATTTGGCATAGAACAGAAGTTTGCTAGAAAACAAACAAAAAACCAGTGTCCTCCCCAGAGAGCTGGAGGCTCTGGCTGGCAGGGATGTCCAGCCTTGCGTCTCCAAAGATGGCCCAGTGGGCTGCAGAATGCCAAGGGCAGGGCTTGTTCCAGGGAGAGCAGCCATTCCTCAGGGCTCTGGCATTCACACCACAGGTGGTGCCTGTGGGTCACTGCAGGAGCTCTCCCCTACATGTCCTCGACGCTCCACTTGTAGGCGAGCTCCTGCACCGCCTTCTTGTTGGCAATGCGGGCGAAGCGCTGCTGCTCGAACCCGTTGGACCTGCAAAGGGACACCCAGGTGACAGGAGATGCTGGGCACAAGCTCTTCTGACCACAAGTTTTCCACTAATTTACTCTGGCCCAGTTTCCTCCTGAACCAGTGGTTGCCAAGAGCTGATGCCTTCAAAGTTCCTCACCTTCCCTCGTCCCATCTGTCCCATCATCCATTTGTAACTTAATCCACTCAACATTCCAAGTGTCAACAGCCTCACTCATCCCATAACTGGGAACCTTTACACTGGGAACTCCCTAAATCAAAACTCCTTTACTTTTACTGTTATTCCAACAGAAACAAGTACCTGTCCACACCATCCCAGCGATACCCAGGCCAGATGTTAAACCTGTTGAGTGGAGGTGCTGGTCCCTTGTACCTGGGTTTTTCTGGAACACAAAAAGCAGAACAGCTGTTTTCAGTACAGCCAAGTGGTCACATCCTCACCACCCAGGAAGAGTGTGCAGCTGGGTACAGGTAGAGAGCACAGGCTGCTGACAGCCAGCTACAGCTCCCAAAGGCTCACAGTGACAAACTGCTGAGTTTTCAGTCACCAGGCCCGGGGCTCCCAGCTCGTATAACTGTTACTGGTAACAAGCCAATAACTCCAGAGAGTCCAGAAGCCACCCAGGACTCAGCTGCTCCAGCAGCCTTTGGCTGCATTACTGCACTGTTGACCTTAAACCACACACGTTTATTCCAGAGCCAAACCTTTCTCCTTGTTCTCCTTGGCCTTCCTTTTCTTGATCAGAGCAGCCATGGGGTCTCCTTCTCTCTCCTGTTCCCTCAGCATCCGATCCAGGTCCTGGTCATCGATGTAACGGGCCAAGGGCTTCTGCATCTCCTTGACTGCATCCTCCACGTTCTGTTGCTGCTGCCTCTCCTGTGCCAGCCTGGAAAACACAGTGTCACCCAAACCCAAGCCATCACTCCTTGGGACTTGCTCAGTTTGCCAGATGGGTCACAGCCCTGAACTCCCACTGCCCGTGCACCATTTCCAAAGCACCTCCAGCAAAGGAAGGGGTTTCCAGACACGTGGAACATGTGCTGGTCCCAGGCTCAACCTCAGAATGAAGTGAAATGCAACATCAGTCTGGCAGCTGATCCAACTAAAACCAGGAGATGGGAGGCCCAAGGGCTGTGCTTAGGAGTCCCTTACTCACCCTTTTCCCCACTTGGCATATTGCTCTTCTGTCTTGGACTCTGCCTCAGCCTTCAGCCTCTGCTCCAGCTGCTCCTGGGCCAGGTTCCTCTTGCGGCCAGACTTGTCTCGGAACACGGTCTGAGCGTTCCGGGATTCCTCTGGTGGGGACAGATGCCTCAAGTCACATGTTTTGGAGCATTTTATCACCTCCAATTCAATTACTTTAACTGTGACTTCTCTTTTGCTTGTCCTAATCTCTCAAAGAGCCTGTCACCCAAAGCCAGGCAGGATGTAAGCTCCTGCTTTTCCCTGCTCAGACCCTGAGCACTCTGATTATCCATCAGCTCCTTCAGACTTGCAGAGGAAAAGCATTTCACACTTCCTGTGATTTCCCTGGCAGTGCTCTGAAATCCCCACATGGAACAGTGACCCTGGCCAAGGCTTCCAACAGCATGTCCAGCTGCAGCTCCACAGGGATGCACCCCACCAGCATCCCAGTGCCAGGGCCTGACAGAGCAGAAGAGGAGAAGGGGAGCTGGGGCTCGAGCTGTGTTCCACACTCCCACCTTCCAGGTGCTTGGTGCTCCTTTCGTGCTTCCGGAGCTCCTGCTTCTCCCTCTGCAGCACATCAGCCGACACCAGGCCAGCTTTGACCCCGGATGCCATCGTGTTAGCCTGGAAATCACACAAATCCCACAGTTACAGTTGGCTGAGAGGGGGGCAGCCAGGGAAGGCAGAATGAGGGGTGACCCAAACCACAGGGACAAGGCAGGGACAGGCCTGTTAGAGCCACTTGTACAAAAACCTCCCCCATTTGTCAATCACTGGACTTTCACAGCTGGAAGGGAAAGAACAACCTTTACCTTCTTGGGAGAGCCCTTGGCATCTTGGCAACTAGGGGAGTGCTCTGGGGGACTCCGTGACCTGTGCGGGTCCTTCTGGGCAGGCAAAGTCTGGCCTGGAGGAGAGAAATCAGAGAGTGAGGATTTGCTGACTCCTCCAAGAGGATCACACTCAGGGAATCACTGTGGACACAGCCCAGGCTGCAGGATGGGTAAACTCTCACCCTGCTGTGCAGAAGTGCAATGACAAGACCCAGCTGTGCCTACAGGGACAGACACCTGTCACTGCCAGCTGTGCCAGACCACAGCACTCACCTGTGGCAGCGTGGATCCCACGGAGTCCCCAGGACACGGGGGACACAGAGTGTGACACTCACCTTTCATTCGGCTCCTTTTCCCACTCAAGGACCCCGGCTTCTCTCTCTGAGGTGACAGATCTGGTGTGTCATGATGTCGTCTCCTGGGAGGTGACAGGTCTGGTGTGTCATGGCGCTGCCGCCGCCTGGGAGGTGACAGATCTGGCGTGTCATGACGTTGTCTCCTGGGAGGGGACGGGTCGGGGGTATCATGACGCTGCCGCCGCCTGGGAGGTGAGAGATCTGGCGTGTCATGACGTTGTCTCCTGGGAGGGGACGGGTCGGGGGTATCATGACGCTGCCGCCGCCTGGGAGGTGAAGGGTCAGGGGTGTCATGACGATGTCTCCTGGGAGGTGACAAGTCTGGTGTGTCATGACGATGTCTCCTGGGAGGGGATGGGTCTGGGGTGTCGTGACGCTGTCTCCTGGGAGGTGACAGGTCTGGGGTGTCGTGACGCTGTCGCTTGGGAGGTGAGGGGTCAGGGGTGTCATGACGTTGTCTCCTGGGAGGGGACGGGGCAGGGGTATCATGAGGCTGCCGCCGCCTGGGACGTGACAGGTCTGGCATGTCATGACGCTGTCTCCTGGGAGGTGACAAGTCTGGTGTGTCATGGCGCTGTTTCCTGGGACGTGACGGGTCTGGCGTGTCATGACGCTGTCTCCTGGGAGGTGAGGGGTCAGGGGTGTCATGACGATGTCTCCTGGGAGGTGACAAGTCCGGTGTGTCATGGCGCTGTCTCCTGGGAGGGGATGGGTCAGGGGTGTCATGGCGCTGTCTCCTGGGAGGGGATGGGTCAGGGGTGTCATGACGTCGTCTCCTAGGAGATGAGGGGTCAGGGGTGTCGTGGCGCTGCCTCCTGGGAGGGGACGGGTCGGGCGTGTCGTGGCGCTGCCGTCTCGGAGGAGAGAGCTCCAAGGAGCCGTTGTGTTTCCCTGCTGGGGGCGAGGGCTCTGGGGAGTCGTGGCGCCGCCGCCTGCGAGGGCAGAGGAGGTGACAATGAGCCTGGTTTGTCTGGAAGCAAAGCAGGACCCACAGAGCTGGGAAGCTGGCCAAGGCTAGGAACAGCTTTGTGAATGTGGGTTCATTTGGATTCTGCAGCCCTGAGCCCCCACCTTCCCAGAGCAGATTCCAAAAAGCCTCCAAGGCAGCCTGGATCCCAGCAGAGCTGGAAATTCAAGGTCTCCACCATCACCATCATTCAAACTGACAGGAACCATCACCCCAATCCCCCTGGCAGTGTCCCAAACACCCAGAGCTGCCAGTCCCCCACCTCAGGCAGGGATTATCCAGCAGGGAAGGGTATCCAGAAATGCCCTCATTTCCCAGCAAAGTGCCTGCGAAGTGCAGAACCAGACAGTCAAACCCAGAAAACCAGGGTGAACTAAGAGCAGAATTCCTGGTTGAAGACCCCATACCTGGTGCATGACTTGGCAGATCCCGAAATATCTGAACTCTGCGAGTCCTCGTCTGAAGGAAAACAATTGGAATCACCATTATTAGGGTTCTGCACAGCTCAGCAGCCCCCCAGCATCTCAAGACTTAATTTTTTTTTTTTTTCCTAGTATTATTTTTAACTTGCATCACTGTTTGGAGAAGCCAAACACTAGGGAGAGAGGGTGGAAGGGGCTGCTCTCACCTCCTAGAAGCTTCCACTTAGAGTTTGTTCGGAATTCCTCCATGAGCTTCACCTCATCAGGGCGCTCATCGATGAACTCTGCCACCTGCAAACAACACAGGAACACCAGGGGCTCATAAAAAGGCAGAATTCCTGCTCCTCACACAACCATGTAAGCCCAGCAATCCCAGTCCCCTGTGCCTTGTTCCAGCAGCTGTTCTGGAACACAGAACCACTGTGCTGGCCCTTGCTACATGAAGAACAGGCTGCTTTGATTCGCAGGGAAGCACTCATGCTTCCAGAGCTCCGAGCAGGAATCCCAGCCATCCCTGAGGCAGAACACACCAAAGCAGAGGGCAGGGAGAGGTGCTTTAGCAAATTCTTCCCAAAGGGAGACACAAGGTGACCATAAGAACAGATTGAGGGTGTGAGACCGCGCCTGACGCGACTCTCCGCTCACCACGGGCATGTCCCCTTCGTCCTCCCCCTCCTCCTCCTTCTCCGGGGCGGCGGCGATGCTGTTCCAGCTCACATCATCATCTACGATCCGCATCCTGGCGGCGGAGATAGACGCTGCCGTCAGAACCCGCCAGGAACGGGGGGATCTGCGGCGGGGGAACCCTGGGGAGCGTCCTGGCCCTGGGGGGGCTCGGAGGGAGGGTTTGGAGAGGGGAGTTCGGGCGAATGGGCTCGGAGAGTTCCCAAGGCCGGGCAGCGCACAGGGTCGCGCCTGTTGCCCCTTTCCCCCTGCACTCACCCGGCTCTGCCGGTGCCTCCCGGCGGCTTCTTCTTGCGGCGGCGGCGGGGCTGGGCGGGCTCGGCGGGGCCGCTCAGGTACCGCCGCAGGTATTCGGCCTTCGACACCCCCGGCGCCGCCATCGCGCTGTGACGCAAAACTCCGGCGCCGGCCGGAAGGGGCGGGGCCTGGCCGTAACTGGGTGGTGGTGGGCGTGGCCACTTCCAAAAATGGAGTTGGACCTGGAGAGGGGCGTGGTCATGCCGCGGGGGGGCCATAAATGGAGCTGAGGGCGGTAAGTGGGCGTGGCCAAAAGACAGCCTATGCCTTAAATGGTGCAAGGGGCGGGGCCTCGAGCATTAAATGGCAGCATATGCCTTAAATGGTGCAAAGGGTGGGACTGTGGGCGTGGTCACACGGCATCGGGGTTATGAACAGAGTAGCGGGTCATAAATCAATCACTTTATCAATCAGCTTTATTGGGGATTCGCCTCCATTGCCACCCCCTGCCCCAACACATCAGCACCTCAAGCGACAGCTGCCCACGGGGAGGCCCCGAGGCCCAGCCCTGCTGCCTTTGGGCGGGAACAGCTCCCCTGGCCCCAAGAAGGGGAGAAGAGTCCTGGCCCCACACAAGTCCTGGTCCCTGGAGCAGTTGGAGAAGGGGGTGGAAGGGCTGGGCGGCCCCCACTACCGGCCCAAGGCTGCCTCTGGCTCGTAGCCCTCTGTGTTCATGTCATTGAGGCCCAGCTCTTCGTTCTGCTCAAAGGTGCGCTCGTAGCGCTGCACGTGCAGCTCCGGGTCCTCTTCTGGGGCGTACACGTTCTGTGGGGACAGCTCCTGCACTCCCCTCTGCTCACAGGCACTGCCGCAGGCTGTGACCCCTGGGCAGCACCCAAGCTAAGCACTCACCCATGAGCAGGGGGTTTCAGCAACCAGCTCATGCCCAGAGCTCCAATGGGAACCCTACTCCCAACACGTGCCAGGGAAATAAACCCCCCTCAAACTGCCCAGAGAGCCCACGCTGAGGGCCCAAGGCTGCACCTGAAGGTAACTGTTGCCTGCAGGATCATCCATGATGAAGTGAGCCTGGGCCTTCCCCTCTATGATCTGCAGAAACAGAGGATGTCCAGCCATTAAAGCTCTTCCTAATCCTTCAGCACTTCTGGCACCAGTGCAGAGCACAGAAAATCCAGAGTAAACTCACTTCCTGCAGCTTCCCAATGAACTCCTGCAGCTTCCCTGTCCTGCTGGGCATGGAGCTGTCTCCCAGAGTGAAGGGGTTCTTCTCCACCTGCAAGGGCAGGGGAGACAGCTGTGAGGCAGCCAGCCCCAAGAGGGACAGGGAGGGGGCTGAGCCCCCCCAGGCTGGCCCAGGACCACTCACCAGGTCACAAATGTCCTTCAGCAGCCCCTCCAGTGTGGTGAACTTCCCCCCCAGCGCTCCCATGCCCAGCTCAAACTCCAGCTCGGGGATCTCCACGCTGCACGTCTCTGACTGCAAAGGTCAACACCCCGTGAGCCCCATGGAGGGAGGGCTGGGCCTCCCTGGACTCCCCACACCCCACAGCAGGAAGGGCAGGCATCCCAGGTCCCTGCACCTTCAGGATATCCCTGGTCATGTCAGAAGGATCCGTAATCCGGAGGGTGATCCTGGTGCCTTGTGGTTCAATGGCTCCTCCAGACTTCACCTGGAAACACCTGGCAGTGAGCTCCACAATTCACACTCAGGTCACACCCCGATGCTTTAACAGGGCTCATCACAGCAGCCCAGAGGCCACTCCAAACCTGGGATAGTGGTCTCTACCCAGATTAAAGTCCTTCCCGACAAATCCAATTTCCCTCCCAACAGCCCCATTGGGAAGCAGAGCTCAGGGACAAAGGCACAGAACACCACTGGCTCCCCCACTGCCCTCTTTCCAGCTCACCTCATTGGTCCTGTGCCCACAGGAGTCACAGTTGGTGGCCATGATAATCACTTCCTTAAAGTGGGGGATTTCTGGAGCAGGGAATTAAGGGAAACATCAAAGCAGCCACTAAGGGAAGGCAGAACCCCACTAGGAGTTGTGAGCAGCCCTGAGACAGCTCCGCACCCTACCAGCCCCAGCTGAGAGAACAGACTCGGGCCTATGGTACAGCAGGGAGAGCCCAGGGCCACCCAGTGCCCCTCACCCCAGTGCCCCCCAGCCCCTGCCCCCTCGAAGGATACGCACTAACTTCATATTGGTGCTGGCCGGGGCGTTACACTCGGGGCAGCTGGTGTTGAACTGCAGCACCTGTGGGAGAGAAAGGGCAGCCAGAACATCACAACCAGCCCAGGGCAGCTGCCCTGAGCATCCCTCAGCTCTGCAGCACCACCCACCTCATCCCTCAGGTCCTCAGCAGCATCCGGCGGTTTCACATCCACCTCCTGTGCCTGCAAGGGAAGTGTTAACTGCTGCTCCCACTCTGGTGTCTCTCAGGGAGCCTGGGGCTGACGCAGTCACCTCCAGCCCCAGCATGGCACACTGCTGGGGGCTCCTCCTGTAGTGAGTGACCACGAGGGCCTCGTCCCTCTGCGGTGCATGGGGGTTCTCCACAAAGCTGTTCCCGGAGGGATCATCGAGGATCTGCAGGACAAGGGGGCCTGAGAGAGCCGTCCTGCACCCCTCATTCAGCCACAGCTGCCCTTCTGTGAGCACTCACAAAGGTAAAGGGGGAATTGACTTCCTTCAGCTGCCTCAGTTTACCAATGAACTCATCTATTTTCCTTGCAACCTCTTTGTCTGTCGCCTGGAAGAGGACACAGAATCACAGAATCCTTTGAAATGGAAAAGACCCCCAAGATGGGATTCAGCTGCTGCAGGGGCAGCCCAGAGGTGCTGACAAAGGTGACCACGGCAAAAACCAAAGCTGTAGTGCTCTCCCCACCAGCCCTGTGTGACAGCACTGAGCAGGAGATGGATATCCCAAGCATTTTCCACCTCTGAGGAGTTTCCTCTTCCCAGCCCCTTACCCTGCGGGTGGGCTGGTCCTGCTCCAGGCCTGCCACAGCTCTGTCAATGATCCCCTCGATGGTGGTGAGCACTTGGCAAGGGAAGAAGACAGAGGTGATGACACCATTGACATACCCCAGTGGTGCCCGGGAGCCCCCCAAGAACTGCTCCCATTCACCCACCTCCCTTCTGGCTGAAGGCAGGGATCTCAAAGTCCAGCTCCGGAATTCGAGCTGAGGCACAATCAGTCTTCACCACCTCCCTGTTCATGTCCTGCACACACAGCCACAGAGTAGCCTGAGGATCCCCAAGAGATCCAGGGGCTCCCATGCACTAGGATCACAGAGAGGTGCTGGCTCCAGCCCCCTTTCCTTTAGGGATGTGCCAGATTTTGGGCCTGGAGCAGAGTGGGGAGGCCGTGCCCACCTGGCGGGAGGTGACGGCCAGGGAGTATCGAACGCCCTGCTCCTGGATCCTGCCTGCTGACTGGATCTCTGTGTTGGACCAGGAGCAGCTGTCACAGGAGAAGGAGCTGACGATGATCTCTTTGAAGAAGGGGATCCTGGTGAGCAGGAGCCGCGTCACACCCTGCGGCAGCGAGGGGCCTCGTGGGAACCCGAGTCCTGGGGGCGATGGCACAGCGCCCTGACAGCACCCCCCACCACGGGGGTCCTGCCCCCTGACCTGCTCTCAGCCCCCAGGAACTCTTAGAAACGCCCTCCTGACCCCACCACTGCCCCCTACCCTGAGACCAGCTGTGGCCCCGGCAGATCGTTCCTTGCTTCTGCCCCTCATCGTCCCCCAGACCTCTGGAACCCGACCGTGTCCTGGATACACAGCCAGGGAGTAGCCCGCGAGTAGCTCACCGACCCTTGCCCGCTCCTCCCCACGACCACTGCAGCCCGCTGTGCCCTGCGCCCGACCCACACACAGGGGTGTCCCTGACCCCGCAGGCCCCCGCGGCCCCTCCGTGACCTCCCCAGACTCCTACACGCCCTCCTCGGCCCTCACAGAGCCCTGTACCCAGCCCCACGCCCGCACACCCTGTCCTGCTCTCCCCCCCCGGCTCCAGTGCCGCCCAATCCCCGCAGGCCGCTGCTGCCCGGCTCCCCGGGGCCCCTCACGTTGCGGAAGCAATTCATGCACAGGGACTCGATCTCTGCCGGCTGCTGCTCGCCGTCCTCGGCGCTGAGGGGCCGGAAAAGGGGCCCCCCGGGCACCGCT
>VWYI01018016.1:607244-685361 GCA_013399455.1 Anthoscopus minutus
CCCCGCCGCCCTCCCCGCCCCGTTCGCTCAGGCTCAGCGCCAGGTCCCGCCACAGCGCGTCCAGCCGGGCGCGCAGGTCCTCCAGGGGCGGCGGCGGCGCGTCCAGCGGCTCCTCGGGCGGGTCCGGGCGGGCGCTGAGCTTCAGCCGCATCTCCTCCGTCTCCTGGTCTAGCGCCCGGGTGAAGGCCTGGATCTGGGCGTACGTGTCCTGCCGGAACTCCTCCACGCGCCGCTGCACCTCCCGCGCCAGCGCCTCCCGGGAGCGGCCCGGGCGCGCCCCGAGGCTGCCGGGGTACAGGCTCAGCTTCGCCTTCAGCTGCTCCAGGTTCTTCTGGATCTGCTGGTGCAGGTCCCGCGCGTTGCGGGTCAGCTTGGCGGACAGCTCCTGGATGTGCTGGTTGAGCTGCTCGGGGCTGGCGCGGGCGTGCGGCGCCACGCGGCGGTGCAGCTCCTCCACGTTGCGGTGGATCTCGGTCAGCAGCCGGTCCGTGTACGGGTGGAAGATGTCCTTCACCTGGTCCGTGTGGAAGGCGATCTTGTCGCCGTAGTGAGCCATGAAGCGCTGGAGCTCGTCGGCGCCGTCCAGGAGCTGCGCCGTCACCTCCCGGCTGGGCATCAGGTGCCGCCGGAGCTGCCGGGCGCGCAGGGACGCCTGCTCCAGGAGCTCCTCCGTGAACGGCTGCAGCTGCTGCCGGAGCTCGTCCAGGTGCTTCCCGACCTGCTGGTGCACCTCATCCACGTACGGGGACAGCTTCACCCTGAGGCTGTCCAGCTCCCTGCGGATGGCCTTGCGCAGGCTGCCCGAGTCCTCGTAGAGCTGTGGCTGCGGGCCCCTGTTGAGGGGCGACAGCTTCTCTAGGAAGTCCCCCATGTAGTGGACCCCGTCCTGAATGCTCTCCTTCAGGTTCCTGCCCGATACAGACCAACATCCCCGAGTGACCACAACCCCTCTGTGCCCCACACACCCCCAATAAAAGCTGCCCACACGCACCAGGGCCCTTCCCTTGTGCGAGAGAGGAGCAGGACCCTGGCTGCACTGGTGGGGCCTGGGAACCGTGGGGCACTGCACTCACGTCATGTCCCTGCCCAGCTTGCTCTGGCCGTGCTCCAGGCTGTCCTTGTCGCCCGTCAGCTGGCTCAGGTACTCCCAGAGGCCGCTCTGCGCTGGCTTGGCCGGGGACACTGCGGGCGGGAGTGGGGCTTGTGCTGCTGCCCACCCTGCCCTGCTGCCCCCGTGCCCGCGCCCACCTGGGCAGCTGGCCAGGAGGGAGAGGAGCAGCGCAGCCTTCAGCAGCATGGTCCGGCTGCGGGAGAGAACGGAGAGGAGCCGTCCGAGTGTTCACGGCGTGCTGGTGCCTCTGTGCACACGCCCTCGCTGCTCCCTGCAAGGACCTCGCTCCTGGCGTTCTCTTTGACAGCCGGAGCTCCCCTAAGAACACCTGGGGTTCCCCGTAACACCTACTGGTTCCCGAAACACCTCGGGTCCTCCGCAGCCCCGATGTTGTGCGCCTGGAATCACACCCAGATCCTCCGGCCGCATAAACTTGAAGCCCCCCGCCCCTCACCTGTCTCGGGTCGCCTCCCGTGTCCCTCCCGCCCGGAGGCGGCCGGTGGCCGCCCTTATATAGGCTCGGGGGGCGGCCGAGGAGCGGGCGATAAGGCGGCTTTGGTACGGCAAGGCTTTTTGGACCTCACTCCGTGTAAACACAACGTGGAGGTCCGAGCACGTTCCGGGGAGGTGACCTGGGGGCCGCCCACCTGACTGCCCACTGCCCCCCGGGCTCGGGGGACGGGGCTGGCCCTGCCCCGCTGCCGGTCTCTGCATCCCGGTGGGAATGCTGGATGGAGCTGCCTGGGCGGTGCGGGCGGCGGGATGGGGATGGGGATGGGGTCACCGGCTGCAGCTCCAGTCGGGAGGAAAAGGGAGCCTGGAACGCCTGGAGCCGCGGGATGGGCGCGGGAGGGCGAGCCCGGCTCCGGCTGTGCGGGGAGGGCTGGGATGAGCGCATCTTCCCTTTCCGTGGCTGCGCTCCCGCCGGACACCCAGCCCGCCGTGCTTGTGTCCTTCCCTTTGCACGCTGGTTTTTCCCGGGAGTAGACGCGGGCACCCTGCGGTGGGGGCGAAGTCCGGCGCTCTCGGGGTGAAAGGCCGAGCAGTCGCCAGCGCTGCTGCGGCACCAAAGTCCGTGCGGCTCCCTCGCCTGGGCCGACACGTGAGGTCGCTCCAGGCAGCGCTGGCCGTGCTTCACCCCGGCCCGGGCTCCTGCCAGCACAGCGCCTCAGTCCCCTCTCCCTGATCCGCGGAGCTCCCTTGCTGTCCAAGCCGCGCCGCGCTGTGGGGACGATGTGTCTGTCACCCACCCACAGATCCCCATCCCTCGTGGCAGCTGTGGGGACGTTTGGCCACATCCCAGGGCTCTGCCCCTCTGCAGCCCCCTGGGTGCCCCCTGCTGTAATGAGGTGACAGCGAGGCCTCGGCCCTGTGCTGACCCATGGGCTTACCTGGCTGCCACCCTCTCCAGCCACCACAGAGACCTCAAACCCACCTGCCCCCACCTCTGCTCCCTCTCCCTGATGCTCCAGAACCCAAATTCGGGGTGATGCTCCCCCCTCAGAGCAGCTGAGGGTGCCCCAGGTATCCCATCCCAGGGTAGAACAGCGGGATGCTGTGGGAAGGAAGGACGCAGACCAGCAAGTGCATCACAGGGAGATTTATTTCTACCACTGGAAGTGGCCAAGAGTGCTTGGAATGTCTGTGGATGGCAGCCTGGGATGGCTTAATTCTGTGGGGGTGGGACGGTGCTGAGGAAAGCAGCCACCTTCTCCCGCACCTCCTTCTCCAGCAGCTCCAGGTGATCCTCCACGCCGGCAGCGCCCGAGTCCAGCTTGCCGCGCATCTCCTCCAGCCGCTGCACCAGCTGCTTGCCGAAGGTGTCTCCGAAGGGAGCCGCCTGCTGCCGGAAGGCCTCCAGCGTCTGCCCCACGCGCTGCTCCAGCTGCTGGGCCAGGGGAGCCAGGCGCTGCCGCAGGCTCTCGGCATCTCCGCTCGCCGCCTCCCGCAGCTCCCGCGCCAGCGGGCTCAGCTGGGCGCGCAGCTCCTCGGAGCTGGTGGCCAGGCGGGTGCGCAGCTCCTCGGCCGCCCGCTCCATCTGCATGGTCAGGCTCTCCAGCTGCCGGTTGAGGCCGTCCTGCACCTCCTGGGCGTAGGGGCTGAGCCCGCGCCGCAGCTCGGCCACGCTCTGCTCCACCTGCGCCTTCAGCTCATCTGCCATGGGCGACAGCCGCTCCTTCAGGCTCTCCACGCCGCCGTCGATCTGCTGCTGCAGTCGGTCCGCGTAGGGGCTGAGGGAGGCCTGGATGCTCTGGGCGTTGTCCTGCAGCCGCTCCCGCAGCTCGGCCGCGTAGGGCTCCAGCGCCCGCTGCAGCTCCCCGGCGCCGCGGTCCACCTGGGAGCGCAGCTCCTCGGCGTAGGGGCTCATCTTGGCCTGCAGCTGGCGGATGTTGGTGCCGATCTGCTGGTGCACCTCGTCAGCGTAGGGCGCCAGCTTGGCCTGCAGCTGCTGCAGCTCCCGCTGGATCTGCTCCTTCAGCCGCTGGGAGTCCTGCGCCAGCCGCGCCTGCAACTCGGTGGCAAAGGGCACCAGCCGCTCCTGCAGGTCCTCGGCGTAGGCGCTGACGCTCTGCAGGTTGCTCTTCAGCAGGGTGCTGGGGAGAGGAGACACGTCAGGGGCTGTGTGCCCACATCCTGGCACCCCAGAGCCCCCCAGCCCCCCGGCACCGTGGCTCAGCTCACTTGAGCTGCTTGCTGATCTCAGTCTGCTGCAGCTGGTCCACCGTGTCCTTGGCATTGCTGCCCAGCTCCGTGAAGTACTTCCAGATCACGCTGGCCACCTCGTCAGGGTTCACATCAGCCCGTGACCCTGCAAGGGGTGCTGAAGTCAGCGCTCACGAAGTCCCATTCCCCCAGGGACAGCAGCGACATTCCCCATCACTGCCCCGGGGCGGGGCCACCCTGCTGGCACCAGGGACCCTCAGCCACCTCACCTGAGATCGCAAGGAGAACCAGGACAAGGGCGGCCGCCTTCGGCGCCATCCTGAGTGCTGGTGACTCCTGTGGGAGCACAGAGCGGAGCTGAAGGAAGCCCCAGGGACCAGCAGCCCCCCAGCCCCCTGCCAGAGGCAGTAGAGACTCTGGTTCCCTCCTGGTTCCCTCCAGCTCCTGCAGCTGCTCACCTGTGCTGCCACTGCCGCGGTACCTGTGGAGCCGGCAGCTCCCAGCGCTATTTATGCAGCCTGAGCGCTCCTGCAGCTTCCACGCAGGCTGTGACACAGCAAGGGCTTGGACTTTAGCACGGTCACAACGTGGAAGTGCCTGACATGAGCACAAGCCTGACATCACCCAGAGCCCTGACATCACCCATGGCCCCACCAGCCCCCAGCAGGGTGACAGGGACAGGCTGGGGCTGGGGTATCCAGGATGCACCCAGTCCCTCTTGGGGACAGGGACCCTGGGCTGAGGGGACACCTCACAGCTCCGTGGGTGCAGCAGCGGCCCCATCAGTGCTGGCAGTGCAGTACCTGGGATGTGTGGTTGTGGGGTGGGTGGCTGTGGGACAGGACATGGGGTTTGGGGGTGCTGCAGGGACCTCCCAGCTCTGCCACCTGCTGTGCCGTGCCTGGGCTGGACAGCAGGGCAGGACATGGGCTTGGGGGGACGCTTTGATGGAGCTGGGGGACACATGAAGCTGTGCACAGGCAGGATGGCATCGTTCCTTCCCAGTCCAGGCTCCTGGAGGAAGCCCTGGCACAGGAAGGGGCCAGGGCACTGCAGCCGCACGGTGCCTGGGGATGGAGCCGGGACCCGCGCGTGTCCCTGGCCGTGGGCATCGCGCACCTTGGGGGGCAGCCCCCGGGCCAGCCCACCCCGCCCCGGGGGCAGCGGAGCAGCGGCGATGTGTCACGGCGGGCAAAGGGCACGGCGGGCAGGGACCAGCCAGGCAGTGGCAGCGGCAGTGGCAAGGTCCGAAGAGCCTCGCGGTGCCCGACGGTGTCGTGCCGGGGGACAGGGCCGCTGGATGTCACCCTTGTGCCGTGTGTGCCCGGGGCTGTCCCTGCCGCGGGCACCGGGCTGGCTGCACACACACGTGTGCACACGCACACGTATGCACGGCTGTGTGCGCACACACACGGACACTCCTGCAGGCTCCGGCCCCGCGGGATTTCCCAACTCACGGCTGGACGAAGGGCCCCTGCAGCCCCCCCGCGCCCTGCCCTGACCTTTGCACAAATCCCCCAGGGCGGTCGTGGGCAGGGTATAAAGAGAGAGCCCGGGGCTGCCCCCGCGTCACAGAGCCCGGCACAGGTGAGTGGGGACACCCCTGGTGAGGGTCGTGCTGGGAAGGGGACGGGGTCGGGACCCCCGTGCCTGCCCCCCTGCTGCCCCACATCCTGCACTCTGCTCTCTCTCCAGCCATGAAGGCACCGCTGCTGTTCCTGCTCGCCTGCACGGCCGTCCTGGCGGTGGGAGCAAGTAAGGGCTGTGCAGGAGGAGGGGTCGGGCTCAGGGTGCTGGGGGGCTCACACGGGGGGTACAGCCGCGGGGCCCGGTGCCCCCAGTCCCACCAGGCTCCTGCTTGCAGGGGCCGACGCGCCCGAGCAGCCGAAGGCGCTGGTGCAGAAGGTGCAGGAGCTGGCCCAGAAAGCCACGGCCATGGCCAAGGAGGCCTTCAGCAGGATGCGGGAGTCGGAGGCGGCACAGCAGGCCAGGTGCCCCCAAACCTCGCCAGCCCTATTCCTGTCCCTGTCCCTGTCCCTGTCCCTGTCCCTGTCCCTGTCCCTGTCCCTGTCCCTGTCCGGGTGCCGGTGGGGAGCCCGGCGAGGGCCCCGCGCTGACCCCTGCCCTCCCCTCCCCGTGCAGGCAGTGGCTGTCGGACAACGCAGAGCTGGCGAAGCAGCGGCTGGTGTGGCTCAAGGAGCAGCTGGTGGAGCTCTGGAAGAAGACTCCGGCCGCGTAGCCTCGCCAGGGGACTTTTGGGGCTGGGGACTGCCCGGTACCACCCACTGTCATGCTGCTCTCAATAAAGCGGGGCTGATGCAAACGCTGTGATGGCATCACTGGGGGGCTGGCGAGGAGGAGTGTGAGCCGCAGGGAGAGGGAGGGCTGGGACAGACACCAGCACTGGGGTACACACGGCCGTGTCGGGGTGCCCAGGGTGGCAGGAGCCAGGTGCTGCTTCCACAAGCTCCTGCAAATTCAGTGCCTCCGCACTGCCGTGCATCACAGCTGAGCGCGGCTGCAGCCCGGGCAGAGCTGGACTCAGCACTGGGCGGGGCGAGCCCAGGGCACCCTTCACCAGCTCCATCTCCCCACTCTCTTTGGGTCCCCCATTACTCCCAGCTCAGAGAACCCCTTGCCCCCTCCAGCATCCACTGCAAAGACTGAGCGAGCTCCAATAACTTAAGTCAAGTTTATTTGTCAAAAGGGAGGCAAAGCTGAGAGCAGCGCCGGGTTGGGAAGGGAACTCTAGGGGAGCAGGGGGTCTCTGGGGAGGACACCCTGGGGCTGGGCTGGCCCGGGGCTCCTGCAGCCTGTCCCTAGAGCCCCCTGAAGAGAAGCACCCGGGGCAGGGCAGGGAGCACCCGGGGCGGCTGCAGGGCGGGGTTGGCGTCAGTCCCTGGCCGCGCCGGCCGGCAGCTCAGGCCACGGTCTTCTGGAGGTCCTCCAGCAAGCTGAGGAAACGGGCCTTGAGGGACTCGGTGTAGGGGGTGAGGCGCTCCTTGAAGTCCTGCATCAGGGGCGTGATCTTCTCACGCAGGTTGCTGAGGTGCTCCACCACCTTGGCCTGGTATTCAGCAGCCTGGGGGATGCCCTTCTCCCGGATCTCCTCCAGCTTCTGGCTCAGCTTCTGCCTCAGCTCATCGCTGAAGGGGGCCACGTTCTTGCGCAGCTCCTCGACGTGCCCGCGCAGACGGTCCCGCGCCTCCTCGGCCACCGGGGTCAGCTTCTGCTGCAGCAGCTCCATCTTCTGCTTGCTGATCTCCTTCAGCTCCTGGGCGAGGGGTGCGAGGCGCTGGCGGTACTGCTCCAGATCCTCCGTCCACTTGGCAGAGAACTGGTCCAGGAAGGGCTTGATCTTCTCCTTCACCTCATCCAGGTCCTTGACCAGCTCCTTGCGCAGGGACTCGGTGTCTTTCAGCCACATCTCCCGCACCTCTTTGTAGTAGGGGGCCACGTCCTCTCTCAGCTTGGCAGCGGCTGCGCCCAGCGTGTCGAGGTTCTCGCCCAGCTTCAGGCTGCGGGAGGGGAGGGAGGTCACACACGGCCCCCGCGGCCCCCGCCAGCCCCCGCCACACTCCCACCTCCCACTTACTCCAGCTGTTTGCCCACGGTGGAGGCCTCGAACTGGGCAATGGCTTCCTTGCCGCTGGCTTTCACTGTCTCCAGGTACACATCGATCATGTCCTTGAGGCGATCCAGGGGTGCCTGGGGCTCATCGTGCTGCCAGAAGGAGCGGGCCTGGGTGCCTGCGGAGAGAGCCGGGTGTGCTTAGGACGCGCCGCCCGGAGACGGCTCCAGCCGTGCCGGGGACCTGTTCGGCTCGGGAGGAGCCAGGGAGTCGCTTGGCTGCTGCCCGACTTGCAAAGCGCTTCGGAAAGCGGCGGCTTCCAGCAGCGCTCGCGTCGGGCTCAGCCGCCCCATCCCGCCCGTGCTGCTCCATCCCGCGGGGACCCGCGGCCGCCGCAGCCCCGTCCGGACCTACCCGTCAGGCAGAGCAGGGCGAGGGTCAACACCACGGCTCTCATCTTCGCGCTGGACCTGCGGGCAGAGCAAGAGAGTTGGGCGCGGGGAGCCCCGGCAAATCCAACCCCGGCGCGGGCTGAGCCCCCAGCCCGGCTCGAGGGGTCCCTGCCGGAGCGGCGGGCGAGGGGCACCGCTCTGTCCCTGCAGCTCCTGCGGAGCAGCCCGGGCTCTTACCAGCTTTCTCTACCGCTGCTGCTAGTCCCGTCTGAGCGGCCGGGGCTCCGCCGCCGCTATTTATGCCGGAGGGGCAGTTCCGCGGAGATAAGCCAGCGCGGCGGCCCCGGAACGCGCTCCCGGCGGGCGATGTGGAGCGCAGGGTTCAAGGATCGCGCAGCATCGCCGAGCAGCGCGGGCTTGGCAGGGGCGGCGAGCAAACAGGAGCTCCCCGCGGGACGCGCCTCGCCGGCCAAGGAGCTGTTTACGCTCCTGGTGACCCAGATTCCCGCTGGCCCTGCGGCCTTGCCGGGGCCCCTCGCAGCCCCTAGGGATTGGCCGCGGGCCCGGGGACAAGGTTTATTCCCGCAGGGATTTGGCCTGCCGTACCCAGACCCCTCTCCTCGGCCGCGGGTCTGTGCCCCGTCCTTCACCGGGCCGCTCACGCCACCCGCTTTTCCCGCTGTGTCCCCAGCTCAGAGGTCCTGGGAGCTGCGCCTCTGCCCGCCCACGCCAGCCCTCGCTGGGGACCTGGGCAAAGAGAAGGCTCAGCTCCGAGCAGGGACCAGCGCTGGCACGGCCACCCCAAAGCTCCGCTCAGCCCGAGCCAACCCCAGGTGTTTTCCTGTCCCATTGCCACCAGTCCAGGGAGGCACAGGGCTGAGCACGGCCTGGCACGGGGAGAGGGGACAGGGAGAGAGGGGCCATGTCCCCAGACGGGGCTGCAGGGCTGGCAATGCCCGGGGAGCTGCTATGCAGGAATGATGCTCCTGTTTCTGGGCAGCACCGGCCCGTGCCGGCTCGCTGGGCACCTCAAGGGCATCGCCCGGGTACTGCCACCCCAGGGGCTGCAGGCACAGGCACCGCTCCCTGCGCCTCCCAAAGCGCCGCTGCAGCAGATACCCGGGCAGGGTGCGGGCTGCAGCACCGCCGTTCCCCACAGGCTCTGCTGGGCTCCGGCTGCACGGGGGCTGCGAGTGCCAGGGGGGCTTTGGGAAACCCAGCCAGTGGGGCTGCAGGAGCCTGGGACAAGTGACAGCCCTAGGGATGGACTGGGGACACAGCAGCTGCCACCCCCTGAACTCTGGCGTTGAGCAACAAGGCAAACAAGAGCCCAGGGAAGATCATAATCATGGTTTTATTTGTTATGATCCCACTGTCCAACTAATTGACTAGTTGCAAGTGACCCACAAAAAAATGGACTGAAGATTTACTGAAACTTTTTTTTTTCCTGTTCGTTTTTAGTCCAACATAAATGAGGAAGAAAAAAAAAATACTTCTGACATTTCCAAAAAACAGAAATAATAGCAAAGTATATTAATATACATTCAACATATACTGCGCGTATTGATTACTACAATACAAAGCCATGATAAAAAAAGTGTGAGACTGCGGATGGCACGGTGACGCAGCCCTGCGGGCCGGCTGCTGCTGGGGGGGGCCCGGCGACTCTCCCAGGATACAGTGTCATGTAAACAAAAGGAAAATGAACCCAAGGGACAGAGCAAAAGGCTTTCAGCTTTTCCCACCCTTCCCGCTGCATCGGGCGGGCTCCCCGAGCCCGCAGGCGCCGGGTGAGGAGCCGTGCACGGCCGGGCCGAGCCGCTTCCCTCCCCTCTCGCTTTCGGGATCGCAGAGCCGTCAGCGTTGTTCTCCCGGAGAAGGGGAGGCCGGGAAGAGGCACGGGGTAAGGATAGCAAAGTCACCTCTGCCGTGCTGGTTTCACACTTCCTTCTGTGCAAAGTCAGGAGGGCTGGGTTGATGTTTCCTTTAGTTTTAAAAAATATTCCAGAAAAATTGTCAGTAAGAAGGATCTGAGCTGGAGCTTGTGGAGTCCCAAAGGCAAGGGTGACACCACGTGCTCCTGAGCCCCGGGGGGGGCCTCCTGCTCCATCCACCACGGAAAGGATGGAAAAGGGACAAAGAAGAGACCTCTGCACGTCCCGACTGTATAAGGAGAATTACCACTGTCGCCACTGGCACGAGAGAAAACCAGTCACAAGTACAATGTCATTAAAAGAAATAAAATACTTTGAACAAAAGGTGCAAGTCACAATTCATATAGAACAGAATCTAGTTAAAAATTTCTCTCAAACAGAAATTCCTTTTGCCTTTTATTAATAACAATAATAATAAAACAACATTTACCAAAAAAAAAAACAAAACAATTCCTACGTGATCAGGAGGAAAAGCGAAGGAAACAAAGAAAAATCCGTCTGCCCTATATTAGCCAGGAAATGAAAAAACCCCCAAGTCGTGGCAGATTTGGAAAGAAAAGGGAAGGGAGGGCAGGGCAGGGGTGATCCTGTCAGCACCCCGACACACGAGAGGGAACAGAGCAGACAGAGGTGAGACAAGAGGTGAATTGCACCGGGGTGGGGAGGGCCCCCGCCAGCGCTGCCAGGCCCGGAACCCCCCAGTGCAGCGGGACAGAGTGGAAGGAGAGCGTGGCCTCCATCCAGGAGTGGCTCCAGCCCCCTTGGACCTGCTCAGGGCAGGCTTCAGGGAGGCTCAGCCCAGCACAGGACCCCGGGCAGGGCCAGCCCCCAGAGCAGCCCCGGTGCCGAGGCCGATCCTCCGCGTCGGGCTCAGGGCTCTGGGTGTAGCTGGAGTTACAGGCAAGTGTGGCAGAAATTAAAGAACCCAAAGGAACGACACACTGGATGAAGTGAGGATGAGGAAAGGGGCCATGGTATTCCAGTTAGTCAGAAATACTACGGCAATTTGGCGCAATGCTGCTAGATACTGTTGGTTTAAAATGGACCTTTTCATTTCAAAGCTGTACACAAACCCTGCAAAAGAGAAAAAGAGAGATGTTAGGGGACACCAGAACGGCACATCTCCTCCCACAGCCCTCCAGCATTCCCAGGCCATTCCTGACCCTGCCCCAGGAGAGAGACCCTGCCATGCAGAGGGGTCTGAGTGCAGCACAAGCCTGGAAGGAGGCATGCTGTCCCTGGGCAGATGGGGGGACAGCAAACAGCCGCAGCACAGGAGGTCTGAGTGGATGGTGCCAAGCCCAGCACTGGAGCAACGAGCAGGGAGGGCGACCCATGGAAGTGAAGCCATGGAGGCAGCCCGAGGTGTGGTGAGAGAAGAACACATGGATACTCACTCCCTCCTGGTTACACCCCTGCCTGCTCCATCCCAAAGGGCACCTCTGGGTGCTTGTAGCTCAGCAGGACATCCGTGATACACGTCGAGGGGTAGCAGGAGGTGTTGAGGTGCTGGCTGCCATCACCCAGGTTCACGTGCTCTTGACCTTCCAAACTCTCCCCACATTCTGTAAGGGCAAAGAGGTCAGCACCTGTCGCTGACAGCTCCCTGAGGAGCTGCCCACACCTGTCCCCTGCCAGCCCAGGGCTCACCCTCGCCGTCCCTGTCGTGCAGCTGCTGGCTGGCCATCAGCGACGACTGGCTGAGCACGGCGTCCGACATCCGAGCTGAGCTGAGCGCTTTTCCTGCCATCAAACTCATGCCAGGCAAGTTATCCAACTGCACCTGTGGGGATGGCAGGACACACTCAAGAGGAACCCAGGAGAGGACCCTGCTGTTCCCCATCTGCCCATGGACAGGGTGCCCAGGGAGCCTCTGCAAACCTTCAGCAAAGGTTTGGAAAGAAGAACTGCATCAGGCACAGCTTGGGTGCAGCCTGTCCCTTCAACAGGACAATGGACTGAATGGTCCAAATCCCCTTGAACTAACAGAATCACAGCATAGCTGGGGTTGGAAGGAAGATCTGGAGATCATCCTGCACAAACCCCTGGCAAGGCAGGGACACCGGGTGCAGGTGACAAAGAAACACATTTGGGTGGTTTTGGGATGTCTCCAGAGAGGAAGACTCTAGGCCCTCCCTGGGCAGCTGTTCCAGTGCTCTGCCACCCTCCATGGAAAGAAGTTCCTCCTAATGTTGAGGTGGAACTTGTGTTTTAGTTTCTGGCCATTGCTCCTCATCCTGTCACCAGGCATCACTGAAACAGGGGAGCTCACATTCTCATCTACAGCAGATGGGAGCTGGAGCAAAGCACACGTCAAGATTTGGACAGGACAGTTCCCAGCACCTCAAACCCCACAGAGCACTGAGGTCTGGGCTACCATGACCAGCTCCTTCACAGCACTGCAGGACCCACAGCTGGGCTGGATGTGTGTGCAGAGCCCTGTGTGGCCACAGCCAGGCCAGGCTGTTTCAGAGGAGGGAGGAAAAGGCACCTACGTAGGCATCATCACTGTTCTGGATGGTGTGATGTCTCTGCAGGCTGCGGGGCCGCGGGTGCTCGCTGGACGAGGGGCGCACGGGGTAGCCCAGGCCATTGTGGTCAGGCACCTGCATGGCTTGGCCTGGGGAGCTCCTGTCCATGCAGTTTCCTCCGATGGACTCTTGAAAATCAGACAGGACAGAAAAAGGACAGGTTTAGTACAAGGAACCTGCAGCTCCCAGCTGCCCGTGCCACTGCAGAACTGAGATGTGATACCACACACAGGACAGGACCCCCAGCTGCTCCAGCTGGAGTGGTGCAGCACTACTGTCCCCAGTTGCACTCACACAGGCTTCTCCCTCCATCATTAATATCCCAAAAGATCTCAATGCTAGCTGCTTTCCATCAGGTCTACCAAAGCAGCCTGAAGCTGGAGGCAGTGGGGCAGGAGCACAGGAACCAGACCCTTTCCCACTTCTGCCTTCCCCTTGAGCCTGAGCTCAACCCCCAGCCCACATCGTTACACAAGAGCTGGGGGAGCCTCCAACATGGGATGTTCCAGCAGGGCCCCCTGGCAATTGTAAGCAACATAATCCTGCTGGAAGAGCTGGCCAGGATCTTCACTTTTATCAGATGACTTCTCCCTGCCCTCTCACAATCTGGCTGCGGGAGCACACCAGTGTTCTGCCTGGCAAAGTCCATCTGCGCTGCAAGCTCTTGTGACTGAGGGCAAAGGCCACATTCCTATCAGGCAAAGCCTCTCATCATCAAGTACACGATGTTTTGGATAAAGTCCTGAGCCATGGAGGAGTCTGTCATCGGGGCTGAGCTTGCTGAGTGCAGACCCCGCCGAGCACAAACGCTTGACGTGGCTGCGAGTGCTGGGGAGCTGCCCCGAGGTGACACAGCTGCAGGGACATCCCTCACAAAGCCAGAGCTTTCCCAGGGCTTTGGCCAGTGGAAAGTGATGTCCTGCTGTGCTGGCACTGCAACTGCTGCAAAACTGCTCCCCAAGAGATCTCAAAGAATCCTAGAACATCTCCACTTGGACCCACAAGGATCATCCAAGTCCAAGTCCTGGCCCTGCACAAGGCAGTCCCAGAATCTGTCCACAAATTTAGCAGAATTCAAGTGAGACCCCATCCCATCCCATCCCATGTGGTCCCCACACCTCTTGCAGCCAGGTGAGCATGGGCAGCACAGCCAGCTCATTGCTCCCCATGCCTTTCCTCCATCAGGAATGTGGCATTTCTGCTGGAGCCCTGTCCCAGGGCAGTCACAGCCGCAGCCTCCCCCTGCCTTTGCACAACCGTGGGGTTACGTGCGGTTACCAGTCAGCTTTCCCGGAAAAGCGAGAAGGAAAACATGAGGTAACAGATGTTAGCGGATCAGTGCCACCCACACACTGCTTGGGATGCTGCTCCAACTGTGGGAACAGTGGTTGGGGCCAGCAGCCTGCTGCTCCAGCTCCACAAACAGCCCCAGCCCCAGTCCCTGCGCTGCAGGTGACGAGTTCCCTCCGCCTGGAAGAGCCAGGACCCACAAAACGGCTGCTTCCCAATGCCAGCACTGCACCTCTGGAGATGCTGCTTTGGACCGAGAGACAGACACCCTGAAAACACACCCCCAGCCCTGCAGAGGAGAACCTTTCATCCCCACATCCTTTGTGTCACTGTGACATGTGACGCTGGCACGGCGCTGCCGCCAGCTCGCCCCATCCGTGCCGAGCCCAGGCAGGTTTCCCATGGGCAGCGCTCCCAGCCCCGGGACGGTTATGTTGGAGCAAAACTGGAGCAGGGCTGCTCACAGGCAGCTCAGTCACATCCCAAACAGATCTGGTTGGCTCTCAAGGTCCCCAGCTGCCATCCCTGGCAGATGCTCCACAGACATCCAGAGCTCTGTGATCAGCGTCAGCACACGCCCTTGGAAGCACAGACACTCCTGAGCCACTGGGAAGTCACGCTCTGCTCCAGGGAAAACACATCTGGGGAGCTGAGGCAGGGAGAGAAGACGCCCCTCAGACTTCACCCTCATTACAGAGTCTAAGGAAAAGAGTGGGAAAAGTCAGGGATATAGGATTTGGTGTAAGTCAAAAATGGGAAAGCCCAGGGGTGTAGGATTTGCTGTAGGTAAGGATACCTTGGAAGCTCTGAGGTGACTCTGCCTGGACCTGAAGCAGTGCAGGCCTGAGTCCAAGTGGGTTATGGAGGCCATAAGGAAAATGGTACAAGCAGTTGCATCCCGGAACATACTTTACTACAAACAGCCCTGTCAGAAGGGCTTACACAAGCCTATTTGTAAACATTTATTTGCTTTTACTCATTTACAAGGCCTTGCAGTCTAAAGTCCTTCTCTTTTGTGTAACCAGTCCTTGCACCAGCAGTGTGGGGGCTGAGATTTGGCTTCTGACTTCACCAAACCTCACTGTCCATCTAATTGGCTTCAGTGACAGGACTCAGACTCATGATTTTGTACCAAACGCCCCTCCAGAGCTTCCAACCTCTGCTGAGCCTGGGGCGATTCCCCCCACTCCAAGCACAGCAGGGAAGTGGAGTTCTGAGAGCAAAAAGAATCCAGAATTTAGGAGGATTTCAGCACAGCCCAGCCTAGTCCCTGCCCCCTGCCCACGCTCTGGGGGGTCAGGGCTTGGCAGCCCCACTCAGCCCTCCAAGCCAGCCTATTCCAGCCCGGTACTTTCCCAACAAACCCGTGCTGTGTCCCTGAACAAAGCTGGGGCTCCTGTGCCCTGGATACAGCTCCTCTGCAATAGGGCCCTGAGTGCCAAGGGCAAGCTGGTGGCTCCAGCCCAGCACCCCGAGTCCTGCAGGGAATACTGATCTGCCCACTCAGCCTCTCCTCAAAGCCCTCTTAGCAAGTGGCTCCAAGGGTGGTTTTCCTGCAGAGCAGACTGTAATTACCACTCAGGCAGGAATTCTCTGACAGCCCAATGCTGCCAGAGCAGCCACCGAGGAGCAAAGGCACAGTTGTTTCCAAGGAGCAGGAAAGGTCTTCAGACCCTAATGGCAAGTTTAAACTCACTCCCTCCAGAATCCACCCTTCCCAGTTCATGCAGGGATAGAATCTTGCTGCTGCTGCTTCCCAAAGTGCCAGAGAGCTGCAAGGCTACTGGAGCCACAGGACACTGACCAACATTGTTACTGTGTGTGTTTGTGGGAGCATTAGCAGAGCCTGGACTTGGGGGTCTGTGCTTATGAACAGCAATAAATGCCTACACTGCTACATTTGGGGTGTGCTGACAGCTGAGCTGTTCCTGGGGAACATCACCAACAAGAATAAATCTGTGGTCACCATGCAGCATCCCTGAAAAGATGGCAGAAAGCTGGGCCCTGGTCTTTACCTGCCTGCAGAAATAGGTCAAATTCCCAAGGGAAGCAGCCCATCAGGCTCCTTCCTTATTCAACCCTGTTTATTCCAGAGGCTGTGCCTGCAATTTACTTCAGGCCACAAAAGCCAGAAAGAATCTCGGTAATTCTGCGCTATGCAGAATATGTCAGGAAACCCTTGGTGTGCCGAGTGGGACGGTGTCCTGGGCAGGAAGGTGAGAGTGGCTGGCACAGATGGACACCTGGCCTGCACTGATGGACACCTGGCCTGCATGGCCAGCAGGGAGCCTTACCTCTGCTGGGCACCTTATTCCTGAATCCGGGCGTGGGCTGATGCCTGTACTGGTGCGTTGCCAGCTCCTGCGCAGGATTAGCAGTTCCTAGCAAAGATTCGGGGTCCCCGTGCCCTCCTGCATTTACAAGCAGAGGGGTCTCGTGGCAACCTTTGGTCAATGTGTTTGAACTCTTACTGTCAGGAAAGCTGTCCCTGTTTCCCTCGCAGGCGCAGTCCTCCTCCATGCTCTCTGAGTGGAACAGGGCTGGCTGGTGTCCGTATCCCTGCGGTGGTGGCACGGATGCAGGGACCTGCTGGATACATTCTTGCGCCCTGATTTTTAAGAGATGTTGGGGGCTGTTCTGGGGGTGGTACGTGTCAGCACTCTGATAAGGCAAAGACAACGACTGGCGCTCCGAGAGGTTCTGTCCCAAGCTGGTGCCCATATTGCCAGCATCCCCTTGACTCATATGCCTGAACAACTCTTGGAATTCTTGCTGCTGCTGCTGCTGCTGCTGCCGCCGTTTGATGAGCTGTGCAAATTCTGCCTGGGGCAGCCGCATGTCCGTGTGCCCCGTGAGCGAGTGCCGGGGGGAAAGCAGTCCCTGGAGGATGTGCGGTACCTGCTGGTGTCGGCTGTAGTCGGGAGGTGTTGGGGACAACAGTGCCTGCTGTAGTGCCGATGCCGTGTAGTGCTGCTGCTGCTGATGTGCGCTCGGAGGGAAGCTGGGGTACTGGTCAAGCTGAGGGACCTTCAGAGCTTGCTGGGCTGCAGGGAACCCGACCCCTCCCGGTGGGCTGTAGTTGCTGGGGGAAACGCGGGGCTGCTCCGGGAACAGGTGGGGGTGTAAGTGCACCTGGTCGTAGTTGGTGGGGGGATACCTGTTCACGTTCAGACTGCAAGGACAAGGAAAAATACAAGTGACCGTGCTGCTCAGGGGGAGCCAGAGCCGCTCCTGCACGGGAGGAGCTTCCCCAGGCGTGCAGGACAGCAGCCCTGGCCCGGCACAGCAACTCCTGCCCAGGGACAGGGAGGGAGCAAGCACAACGCAGACTGGCGAGGACACCGGGTCTCACACTGAGATGTCTCCTTCCCAGGGAGCAGCCAGGGAGGGCCTCACCTGTGCGACTCGGCGCTGTCGGCGCTGAGCTGCTTGGACAGCTGCCGGTGGCCGTAGCTGAGGGAGGCCATCAGGCTGGCACGGTGCTGCATCTGGATCTGGCTGGCGCTGGGGCTCAGGGACATCCCCCGTGCGTGGGACCCCAGGCCCTGCCCGCCCACGGAGGCCCCGGGCAGGAGGCTGCTGCTGACCATGTCCCCGGGCTCCTGCACCTGGATGGTGACCTGCTGGGGCTGCGACTGCTGCTGCTGCAGGGCCAGGCACGTCAGCCCCATGGCTGGGGGAGGAGAACAGTTACCCGACTGCGGGAAGATTGTGTTGTGGGATGGCATCCCTTGGAACTGGGATTGGGAGGCAGCACCTACAAGGAACAAAGACCCTCAGCACCCCTGCCAGCCCAGGGTGAGGCTTGGGAGCAAGTCTGCTCCATTCCCTGAAGGGCTGGTCAGGGCTTGGATTAACCTGGTCAAAGGAAAGGTGTCCCTGCCCGTAGCAGGGGGCTGGAAAGGGATGGTCTTTAAGGTCCCTTCCAAACTAAACCAGGTTGTGATGCTATGATTCATTCCATGGGCCAGGCTGGGAGCCCAGTACGTGTCCATATGGGTGCTCTGTCATGCTGTGCCAGTGTGCAAAGGTCACAGCCAGAGCCCCTTGCACCAAAACAGAAACTCTGAGGAGCTGACAGTGATTTGCATAAACCTGAGCATATCAGCCCTTCCTCCCCACCCCCGGGAGTGGTAAGTAAGGATCTTGTGACAAGGAACCTGACAGCACATTCCAGCCGGCAGCTTCTCGCGAGCTCTCGACGACACCAGCCCTTGCTGCCAGATGGAGAATCTTTTACATCACCAGCAAACTGTGCAGGGCCTGGGCTGGGGGGAGAACAGGGCCCTGGCAAACCTCACGCTGCTTCCTCAGGTTTTGATGGGATCACACAGCCCTGCCCATCTCCCAGAACTGCTTACCGTGGGGCTGGAGCACGCTGCTGCTCACGGGGGGTGGGCTGCTGTTGGGTTGCCTGAAGAGATGATTGTTGGGGTGGTTCGGGGGCGGGCTGGATGGCTGGATCCGTAACCTACGCAGGGAAACAAGCACCTTCTCACCATGCCTGCTCCTTGTCAAGATGCTGTCTCAACTGTGAGAACTGATGCCAAACGCTGCGTGTCTTGTTCAAAACAAACACCATAAAGGCCTTGCTGGGGATCCCAAGGTCTCTGCAGCTTGGCTTCTCTTCTAAGAGCCACCTCACTTGTCCAAGTCACGCAGAGAGTGAGCATGACCTGGTGGCTACCACAGAAACCTGGGGACAAGACACTGCAGGCTCACCTCCTGACTCACTGCACCTGGTGAGACACCCTGCTCTCTTTCCCACTAACTCAGCCTGCCTCACCAACAAGTCAGGGTGCAGAGGGCAAGAAGGCTGAGTTCACCAAGGGCCTGGAAAGGTGTGAGACACCCAAGGAAGCATGAGAGAGCCTGGCTGCTGAAGTGGCAGCTTCAAGCCACTCAAAAGGCAGGACTGTCAATCCTCTGCTCAAAGCAGGTCTGTGACTTTGAATCAGATTTCTTTGATTCTAAAGTCCTTCAGACAGAATCCAGCTCAAAGGACCAGGCACACCTGGGAACTGGCTGTGTCATTCTGACTCCATAAACCTCCAACTCAGCCTGGCCTCTCCTGCGTGTGTCAGCTCATCCCTGGGCTTCAGGAAGAGTAAAACCCAGAGCTGTCCTAAAGCCGTTTCTTTACCTCTGGAGCTGGTGAGTGAGCAGAGCTGGCTGGTTTTCACATGGAGCTTGCAAGGGTGGAGATGGCTGGGGAGGCCGGATACAGTCCTGAACCAGGCACCACAAGAAAACAAGAAGTGTTTGCAGTCAATGTCTCAATCAGTAAATTTAGAAACACTGCTGGGTGAAGCAGGACATATCCAGATTCACCGAGTGTCAGTGCCTGACTGCAGCCCTGGCTGCCACAGCTACCACAGCAGCTGTGCAAACATCTCTGCTGAAATCCTTCAGCCTTCCCACTACAGCAAGCCCAGCAAACTCCCCTCCCTCAATCCCCCCGGGACCTGCTCACGAGTTGTGTCTGCAGCAACACAGGAAAACAGAGCTAAGCCTTCAGCAGCTCTGGCTGGGGCTGCACTACCTGAATCTGCTGATGAAGAATCTGATGGTGCTGCTCCTGCTGGTACAACATGTGCTGCTGCTGCGTCTTCTCCAGCGTCCTCTCGTCCATGTGCCCACCGTACATCTTCTGGAGCTGCTCACATTCCTGCAAGGAATCCAGCACGTCCCAAAAATGACCTTCTGGTGCACAGCACCCTGCTGTGTGTGGAATGTCATGCTCTGCAGCCCACCCCTCTGAGAAAAGCTGGCAAAACAAGCCTAATCCATTCCCTCTGACAGAATCAGGAGTGCAGCGTCATGGCAAAAAGCCAGGAAAGCAGTGGGTGCACATGACACCGAGCTGGCACCGCTGTGTTCCCTTAATGCACGCAGCAAGCTCTGGGAACGACACTTCAAGGTGAGGAGAGCATCTCATTTGTGCCGTGCTGCAAGGGGAAAGGCCTGTGCTGGGGCCAAATCCTGCTCCAGCCATTGACTGGCAAGTTGTGCCTGGCTGCACAGGGAATATCCCACAATATACTCCAGACTCTGGTGATAGGAGCTCCCCTTTTCCAGGACACCCTGAAACAGCCCCAAAACTGCTGTCAGAGGAAATGTGGGAGAGCAGGAGCTGCAGTCTGACAGTGCTGGTGGCCCTGCAGGGACAGGCAGGACACACATGGGTGGGCAGAGCATGATGGTTCGCCCAGAAAAGAGGGGGCAGGAATCCCCCCAGGTGCCAAATTGCAGGTGAACAGCCCATACATGCAGAGGACACTCTGGATTTGCTGCAGTCACACAGCGCAGGAACAATCCCTCAGCTGCAAAGTCCCCACTGTGTCCCTCAGCCTTTTATGTAAAGATTTTTACATTTCACAATTTTTACAATTTACAGATTCCTTTTTTGCATCCTGAAGCAGCAACACCAAGGCAGTAAGAATTCCTTGGGGAGGTTGTTTTGAGGACCCCCACAGCTCTCTCACCTGCTGAAGCTGTTTGATGCTGCTGTTATTGCCCATCTTCTCCAGGTGGGCTTTGAAAGCCTGGATGCTGGCAGCCCCGTCGGAGAAGCGCCGCACCGGGGAGAAGCGCTCGGTGGGGAGGTGCAGAGTGTTGGAATCCTTGTAAATAGAACTGAACACAGGGGGAAGGGGATCAGTGATGTGACACCAGCCAAAACACAAACTCCAGTACAGACATTCCATTTCCACCAGCCTCCCAGCTGCCTGGGTGCTCCACACTGGGCAGTCAGAATGGGCACATGTGAACCAAGCTGTGCCCAAGGCACCACAAGCACTTCCCCTTCACAGTGAGGTTTCTTTGCCATCAGAGCAAGTCAGATTTTTTTCAGGAAGCTGTTTTCTCCCAAAGCTGGGGCTCCCCATTATCACTCCGTTATCAGCTCCTGCTCTGTCATTAGGTGCCACCTGTGTTATCAGGAGCAGAGATAACCTGGCAAACACTCATCATAACGTGCCTCAAAAACAAAGAGATGGGGATCTCTGCCTGCCCTCAGGGCTTCCAGGCAAGTGCTGTCTGTGATCACAGAATGGTTTGGGGTGGGAGGGACACCTTCCACTAGCCCAGCTTGCTCCAAGCCCTGTCCAAACTGGTTGGACACTTCCAGGGATGGGGCAGCCACAGCTGCTCTGGGCAACTTGTGCTAGGGCCTTCTCAGTCTCACAGGGAGGACTTACTCCCATCAGTAATGGATCTATTTTGTAAAGATTCTGCAAATGCCATCTCCAGAGCCCAGCAAGCAACATTTAATGCACTGGCTTCAGCAGTAGCCTTTGTCTGGCAGAAGGTCATGGAGACGTGGTCTTTACAGCCCCTCTGTCACCAAACCCAGCAAAAGCCCACCTGGCTGCAGCTGGAGTGGTCCTGAGCTCCAGAGGTCACTCTGAGGGCCTGTTCCAGGCTCCCCTTGTCACAAGGTGACTGATGCTGGACCACTTCCAGCAGGCTGGGCTCCGTTTTGTCACTGTCTCTGCCTTAGGAGGATACAGTTCAGTTTCCTTCCAAGGAAAGAGCTGTGCTCCTGCCTTTTGGAGCCATCCCATCCATTATCCTGATCCATTTGTTCTCCTGTTGCATTGATGGAAAGCAGAGGCTACAGATAAAATCATGCTATGTTTTTGAAACCCATATGGGCAAGGCAGAACAGCTGCACTTCCCTGTACAGCTGTACTTCAATTCTGCTTTCAGATATTTAATGTGGCAAAACCAGGGCCTATATAAGAAGATACATAAGGTGGCTTAAAATAGGTTAATGGCTAAAATAAAACCCACCTGCCATTCAATAATGTGGTTTATTTACACAGTGACTGCTAATTTCTGTGCCAGGTATGTCATGAACTCACTGTGGAACACTCTGTTTAGACCATGGTCAGATGAAATTTCCGTGATTTCACAGGAAAAACACTAAACAGGCTCACAGCACGTTACAACACCAAGAGCGGAACAAGCAGATACCACCCTGCTCATGATGCAACAGCTTCAGGGCTCCAGAGCCAAGAGACAGAGGTGACACCAACATTATTTACAGTTTAAGTGTGTTTAAAGATTTGTAAAAATTCCGTTCCTGCTGTGCATGAGAGACTTGGCTTACCTTTAGGATTTGCAGTAATCCTGAAAGCAGGACACAGCACATTCTGCTTGTTTTGCAAGCTGCACTGCTCTTCCTATCAAGCTGTGGCCCTAGAAATGTTTCCCCTCCTGCTCTTCCCATCCCCCAGACATCTCTCAGGGAATAATTTGAGGGCAGAGAGGTGCTTATCTTGGTTTTCCTGAGCTCCAGCGTGGCACTAGCACTGTCTCGGTCTGCTCAGAGTTCACCTGTCCCTGCTGATTACATCAGTGCTCAGCTCAGCAGGTCTCTGGCTACAATAAAAAGGGCTTTGTCAAGCCTGCCAGTGTGAGCTGCCTGAGGGACTGAACACCAGCACCAGCCTGGCCTGGCAGCCGCTGCTTTCCCAAGGGGCAGCAAACTCCAGTGTGCAGCTGGTTCAGTCCTACCACTGCGGGGTCAGAGCACTTTAAAGCATTTTTAGGAGGGGTTTTTTTTTGGTTGTTTTTAAATTCCTCATAATAGAGGAATTTAAGCTCCCTCTGTGGCATTAGCATCTCTGGTTGGCTGCTGTGACAACCCAGTCACATTAACACCGTCCACACCCTACATCAGGACTGTCTGTTCTACAAATCCTGAATGTGTTTAGATCTAATCCAAAGGTTCCCTCTTTCCCAAACATGGTGATTATTTTTTTTTCTCCTTTCCCACCCAGCTTCCTTTTCTCACATCATTCCCACCAAGGGTTCAGGTGAGAAATTGTTACTCTCGAGGAGCTTTGCAAAGAGACTTTGCAGTCAGAACACACAACTCTGGTGCAGAACAGTGAGGGTTTTAAGCTCTGCTGTGGATGACTCTTGGTGCAATACTTTTGCCTTTGTCTGCCTCCAAAAATGTTCTGTAGCAAATCTGCTACCTTGCTGCCTACCGTTACACAGGGAAAAGCTTTCCTCTAAAAAAACCAGCTTATTCCCAATATTTCTGTGATGGCAGCTATTCCAGCAAATCATCTCCAGCCACAGAAGTGGGACTGGTGGGAAGAGCCAGCTGATTCCTGCTGGTCCCTACAGGCAGGGAGTCAGACACCCTCTGCTCTGTGGGTCTGCTCTTTGTCCCTGTTCCTCCTCCTCCTCCTCCTCACCCCTCCCTGCCAGCGGGATGTCCTCAGTGCTCCATTCCAGGGCCACCTGGGCAGGACTCCTGGCTCAAGCTGCCCGGTGCCGTTACTCACCGGTGCTGGTCGGGTCCCAGGTGTGGAGCCCAAGCCCGGGGTCGGAAGGACTGCTGTCCTAGCTGCCTCTGCAAGTCTGGAGGGATTTCAGCTGTAGGGTTGGTCATGGCCAGAGTGTGCCTTTTTGACCTATTTGCCAAGTATCTGCAACAAGCAGGAGCACATTTTATAAGAGACTGATGGGAGTACTCCAAAAACAGGGAGTGTTAGATAACCCAGAGAAAATGGGAAGGAAGAAGCTTGTGCAGTGCTCAGAACACACCTCGGACATGCTGCCCATGCCCGTCACAGCCCTGGCTCACCAGCACTTTGGGGACAAGTGGAGTTGCAGCTGCTGGTGCTGCACCACCAGCCTTGGAAGGAAAGAGAAGCTGTTTGCTCTTCCCAACAGGAAAGCCACGTTTCACCTCAAGGGGAATGCTGGTATGTCCCTTTGGGAATACCCACTGCCCACAGCTGGATTCACTGCGCTAGGGCAGGTCTGTCCCTCTGTCCCAGCCTGGGAGCCAGGGCAGAGATGACCCAGCAGGAGCCGGGCACAGAGCGGAGCTGCTGCTCCTGCCAGGGAGCCTTGGCTCCTCACACCGACCTGGGGGAGCCTGGCCCAGCAGGGGAAGGCTGCGAGGGGCACCCTAGGCTGCCCGAGGAGCATGAGGAAGGGCTGGGCTGAGGCAGGGCTGTGCCAGCCCGGTCCAAGTGCGCCATCTAGTCCCTGCTCTGCTCCAGGAAAGTCGGGACTGGCCCGGGATGCACAGGGAATGGAACTCGAGCGGCAGGAGAGTCCCTTCCTCTGGAACCACCAGCACCAAGGCTGGGCTTGCCTCCCACACCAGAGCTGGGAGGCTACAGCTTACACAAAAGCCCGTTCTGCACTGGAAAAGAGCTGCAGGTCTCCTGCAAACCCCCCAAAGAGCGAGGAGGGGGAACTCGGAGCCTCTGCTCCAGGAAGGATGTGAGGAAGGGCCAGGCAGAGAGGGGCTGAAGCCCCTGCTCAGGGCTGGCACTGCACCCAGGCTGTGCCTGCTCAAGGCCGCTGGGATGAACTCAACCCTTTCTGCTCTGTGAAGCAGCAGCGAGGCAGCTCTGGTAAGCAGGCCAAGCACCACTCGGGCAGTGACACCTGCAAATCCTCACCTTTGCTCCCTCCCCTGCAACTGCCCCAGGGAAGCAGAAAGAGCAGCAAGCGATAGAGACTTGCCCAAACCCAGCCTCTCTTCGCTGCTGAAGCCACTTAAGCAGAAGAAGCAGGTTAACAGTGCCGTGGTGCCCCACCAAAGCCTGTGCCATTAGCTGTTTAAGAATCATTTGATACAGACAGGGAAAGGTTCCCAAAGAGCTTTACTGTTGTGGTTTGCTAAGATCATTTTATTTCAGCCCTCCAGGGAACAATCCAATCACGAGCTCTAACAGCGTTTCGGGTGGAATAAAGTTTCCCAGAGCTCAAAGGAGATGTGACTGCTCCCTGGAACAGAGAGAAGACTGTGCTTTGCTTTCAAGGTCAGATTAAGGAGGGCAAAAGCTGCTCACTGGTGGCTGCAAACAGAGTATTTGGGGCAGTGTTCTGAGAAGCTAAATATTTGCATCTGTCCCTGATGTTAATGCTATTTACCCTTCTCCTCTGATGAGTACTGACATGTTGCAATACAAGGGGGTGGAGAACAAGTTAACATACAACCTGGATGGTGCTTTTACAAGGCCATCTGGTGGAAGAAGAACATGTGCTGTGAAAGAACTAAGGGCAAAACTGTCAAGAGCAGTGAAGTGACCTCTGAGTCCAAGGGAATTTGGTTTTCAGTTGGATCTGGACATTTCAGTGCCTTGCAAAACACTGCACAGGGGTTTCAAAATGTTTCCAGCCGAGCTAATGCTTTAAAGGCTCAACCGAAACCTTCAGGTTTAGAATAGTGAAAATCTGCCCAGGTAAAATGTCCTGGCATCTCCTTGCCAGGAATGAGATTGATTGTGTTTGCACAGCCCAAAAGACCACCTGCTGTTTGAGGCGCTGTCAGAGGACGTTACTGGCCCTGTATTAAAGCTCTTAATGGCTGTTGAAGCTACTATTGAGGCTACAAGTAGACTTTCTAGGCTGAGGCAGGCAAAAGGAGTCTCAGTGCAGTCTGTCACTGCTCACACCCACTGCTCCTTGGGAGCACTGAGAGGAGCACAGGTGGCCAAGGCTCTGGAACATGATCTGCACCCACCCCAGTGTCACCCTGCCTGCAACAACCCCGAGTCTGAACCCTTGTGAGCCCCTGAGGAGCCACTCCCTTACCTAGGTGATGACCTGTACAAAGGGGGGATCCAGAAAGCTCTTCCAGTTTGAGGTAAGAAGCAGGAGCACCCACCACATGTAGTGCCCAGCTGGTTAGCAGAGAAGAAACTATGCAAAAGCTCCTAAGGAAATGTTAGCAAGGCCATGGTTAGTGTGTTCATGGACTGAGAAAGTACAAGCACATTCTACCCACTTCCTACAATGTGTTTAGAGCAGACACAGAGAACAGAAGTTCCCAGCCTGAGAGCTAATAATGCTTTCCTTATTGGAGTTCACTATTTTAAGGCCTGATGCTAAAATTAGCAGCCAGAGGTACCTGTAATTCCAGCAAGCTCACCTTGTTTGAGGCATCAGAGTTGGATGTTTACTGCATGTCTCGATACAAAAGCTGCTGCACTGGCACCCAAGGCCACAGAGGAGATCCTCCCACCTCCAGCACCCAGCAGGGAGGGGAATCCCTCAGCACTCACTTGGCAGGTTAGTGTGGATCGCATGCTGGTGCACACTAAGCAAAGGAATTTAGCAGTTCCAAGAGTTTCTGGAGAACCTACTGCTCAATCAGCTACCCATTTCAGGGGAATCCAGCTTTGCAGTGCCAGAGGAGTAACTGCCTACAGTAATCAACACCCACAGGAACAGGAGAAGTGTTGAGCCTTTGCTGTAAAATCAACAGTGGTGCCCTGATGAGGTGGTTGTGTTTGAATCAGCTCTGGAACAGCCCAAGGTGAGCTTCATGGAGGTAGGAAGGGCAAATGTTAACAGAGTGGGAGTTACCTCTGCACAGCTTCCTGATCTGGCTCCCCATCGGAGCTCTCCTCGTCCACAGGGGTGACTGCTGGGACAGCCTGCGGAGAGAGAGGGCACAGCTCAGGAGGACACCAAACACAGTCCCCTCTGCATGGGGGACATCTGATCTTCCCAAACAAGCTTCCACAGGGGTGTGTGTTGGCTCCTCTGCAGCACCAAGGAAACCTGGCCAAGAACCCCTTCCAACATTCCTTCCCCAGTCCAACTGCCTGGGCAGGGCTGCTGCTACTTGGAGAATTCATTGATACAGATGTACCCAGGGAGCAAGAACACGCCTGAATGCCTGAGATGGACACTTGAGTTTTCTCTGTGGCATCAGCAAAGGACACAAGCAGCCATGAAAGAGTGCACAAACACCCTCAGTTCCAGAGAGCGATACACAACCCCACCTGCCAGCTCCAGGAGTGCAGCACAGCAAGTCCTGCAAAGGACTGCAAGTCCTCCAAGCAGGGGTGGAACCTCTGGCAGCGAGCAGGCACATCCCTGCAGCTCTGTGCCTGCTGTGACTTGGGCACAGCCCCCTCTGCCTGCGGGAGGGGATATTTTGAAGCACTCTGCCTTCCCCTACTACTCACTGGCGTCATGGTGACGAGCGGCGAGGGGCCCCGGGGCCGCTTGAGCAGCTGCTGTGCGTGCAGCTGGATGTTGGCCCCGCCGTCCGACGCCCGCCGGCCCAGCGGGCCCATCCCGTTCAGCAGCTGCAGGGTGGGGGGCTGCAGCAGGGACTGCTCCTGCAACACACACACAGCAGCGTCACCACCCCAGCCAGAGCCCCAGGGCACACAGCAGGATGAGACAAGCCCTCTGGGCTTCAGGGATGTCACCAGCATCTCCAGTAATGTGGGGCAGGGGCAGTGACAGGCAGTGTCAGTGGATGAGCAGGGTTTAACTCTGCAGCTCTCTGCACGTTGCTTTAGCTGCTGGGCAGGCTGCAACCTGCAGCTGCAAAGCCAGGCAGTACAGCCCTATTTATCCTCAGCCCATTTATTAATTTCATACTGCAGTGCTCTTTCATTCTTCACTGTTTTCAGAGAATCACAGAATGGTTTGGGTTGGAAAGGACCTTAAAGATCATCTTGTTCCATCCCCCTGCCATGGGGGGATTCCACTATGCTAGGCTGCTCAGAGCTCCATCCAGTCTGGCCTTGGATACATCCAGGAATGGGCTATCTGCAGCTTTTCTGGGAAACCTGATCCAGTGCCTCACCACTCTCCTAGTAAAGAATATTCTCCTAATATTTGATCTTAACCTACTTTAGACTGGAACCACCAAACTGGAATCATGACTAAAGAGAGTAATTCTTGAGGCTTATGCAGTCCAAGGAGTGACAAACAGAGGGAGCATGCTAGTGTGAGCACAAACACCCCTCTGACCGGGCAGGGCACAGAGCAGAGCACAGCACAGCAGGGATCATGGGCAGTACCTTGTACTCCAGCTGCCCTGTGGGCTGCAGGTTCTGCCTGGGCAGCACATTGTGCATGAAGTTCACATTCGGGGTCACCTGCAGGAACGGGGCCTGAGGAGTGACACGGGGGAAGCCAGGCAGGAGCTTCTGCAGGTCTTCCATGACTTCTGTCCTGTATAATCACATTTGGAGAGGGGAATTAGCCATGATGTGAGGAAACCCCTCACATACCCTGTACACCCAGCTTCCCTTCACAAAGAGCTTCTTACTGCTCTGGAAAATGGTCACATAGTGCAGCCAAGCCACTCTTTGCTTTTATTTGTCCCTTTTTTCTCCTCCATGCTGAGATTTGTCACAATTAAGTCTTGGCATTAACCTCCAGTGCAGCTCAGGTGAGACACCTGCCTTGACCAAAAGCACAGCTTACCCAGAGCTGATCAGGAAGAGCAGGAGGGAAGTACCTCATCCCCATCTAAAATACTGGCCAAGCTGTGCAGGGGGACTGGGTGCTTCAAAGGAACACCCAGAAGGACCAAAGTCACATGCTGGGAGTGAATGTCCAGGTTAGAACGCAGCACTCACCGTGGGTCAGCTACTCCCACTGTGTGCCTCCTCATGGAGAGGTAGCGGACCAGAGCCTCAGGTGATGGTTCCTCCCCTTCATCACTGTCCAAGTTCATTGTTCCATCAGTCTGGGCAGGACAAACATTGGAGATGTTGAAATGCAACATGAGGATCAAAGGAAAGGCTTCAATGTCAGCCAGAAAAAGAGCTTGCAGGGGTCATGGGGATGTGTCTCACCTCCACAATTTGGTTCTCAGGGTTGATGAGCTGGACTTGGGGCACGCTGATGTTCATGGTGTTGCCTGTCTGTTCTGCCTGCTGAGTGGAAAGACCAGGATCAGAAGACACAAACACAGCATTACTTTACAAACACTGCTGGATTAACACCAGCCCTAAGCATCTGGAACACAGAGGTGACCCTGAAGCCAGTGAAGAGCTGTTTATTCTGAAGAGGTTGCCTCATTTACCCTCATTCCTTCTATTCAGGCAGGGTCAGCATCTCTTGTGCTTCCCTTATGACCTGGCCTCTCCCAAAACAAGTGCTCATTGCTCCAACAGCAGTACAAGGTGGGAAAGAAGCATCGCACAGCAGCCCTGGGCTGAAACTCCAGCTCCCAATAACTCCTTCAGCTCCTTCCCCTCTAAGTGAGCAGGAGACTGTCTAAAGAATGTTTGGCCAATGCAAAAACTGTTTCTAACCTCAGGATTAGGGCACCCTAACACACACCCAATTCTCAGGCGAGGAACGTTTTGACACTCCAGCAGGGTGTGGACACCCATGAGCAAGTCTGAGTTTAGCAGGTAAGGGCCTGGCTGGCCTTGGAAGGCTGGAAGAACATTGGCAAAGGGGATGTACCTGGATGTTGGCCGAGGTGGGGAAGGTCACGGTGCGTGGGATGCTGGGCGAGGGGGCAATGCGCAGGTTCTTGTGCCTCTTGAGGCGCTCGCAGAGCAGGCTGTAGATCGCGCTGTAGTGATCGTACGCGTCGGCTCGCAGCGACTGAAAGGCAAAGCAAGAGTGATCTCTCCTTGTGCAGGGATAAAATACATTTTATACTGTGCTGGGGTTGCTAAGCTGCCACCAAACACAGCCATTGATCAGCAAGAGGAGCGGGCAGGACATGCCAGGCCTCACCTGTACTGTGCGCTCCTTGTCCAGCCCCATGTCCGCCATGGCCAGCAGCACGTCCTCGTTCAGCGGCTCCAGCTGCCTCTCGGTCTTCAGGTGCTGGCACTCTGCTATCAGCTGTGAGGGCACAGGCACAGAGTCAGAGCTGACATTCCCAAAGGCACACTGATGAGTCACAGTGCTCCGAAGAGCCCAAGCGCTGGGCTCTGGCTGCAGCTGGCGTGAGGTCTGATGGCAACCAATCCAAAATCCACTGCCCCAAGCTCCCAATGCCACAGGAGAAGATACAAAAATGTACATAGATAAGGAGTGATGTGGAAAACAAGGCCAGGAGACACAGAAAAGTGAAAGGCCAAGCCTGGGAATGAGTGCTCCCAAAGAGCAGCACCAACATTGCAGCACCACGTGCCCAGAGCCCGTTTGAGTCACTGAGCAGACCCTGCTCGCTGCTGCTCACCCTGTCAAACTCTGCATCAGCCTCCCCCAGCTTCATCCACTTGTGTTTGCAGATCTGCTCCATGGAGAGCCTCTTGCTTGGGTCCAGCACCAGCATGTGGCGGATCAGGTGTTCACACTCTGCCAGGGAAGAGAGCCCGGGTCACCCGTGGGGAGGGACACGGCCGCTGCAGCATTCCCTTTCCAGGCTCCCCTCTGGGAAGTCACCTCACAAAAACACTGCTTCTCTTCTGCACTTCACACCTGCTGGGTCCCCAGTGTACCACGCTGCTGCAGGCATTGATTCCCCTTTGCTAGGAAGGAGAGAAGCCACCCTGGCTACACAGAGTCCTGTCACCCTGTCCCTCCTGGACATCTTGATGTGAGTGGCAGTTGAAGGCTGAGAGCAAAGCAGTCTTAGAATGTTCTCCACTTAACAGCTCACAGTGAGTGATTTCTTCTGTGATTACACCTGTGCTGTCACCAGGAGGGACTGCTGAGGCTCTCTCGTTTAGCAGAATCTCAGAGATTCTAAGTTTGCTTTGAAAGCTCCAGGTTTTAGCAGAATTTTCTGCATGGAGAGAACCTCCTCCCCAGATAAGACAGCAAGCAGGGTAATTTTCAGCTGGAAAACTCCACACAAAATTATTCCTTAACCCAACATCAGGCAACCAAATACCTACACATGATTCTTTGTTAAGCTGATTTTACATGAAAATTAATCAAACTTTTCACACTCAAGATTTACTATTAAAGTGTTTTTGCAGCAGCAGGACACAAACGCTCATCTGTGACAGGGCTGTTGCTGGAAATTCATGCCCCAAAATGCTGTAAAAAGCTACAGCTGAAAGTGGTGTAGTGAAAAGCCCAGCATCCCCAGCTGCCTGCCCCCTTACCTGTGGACATGAAGAAGGGGATGCGGAATTTGCCGCTGAGCACGCGCGCGCGCAGGTTCTGCAGGGTGCTCCCGTCGAAGGGCAGGGCCCCGCACACCAGCACGTACAGCACCACGCCGAGGCTCTGCACCCAAAACAAACCCAGTCAGCAATGCCAACGGAATTCAAACCCACCTCTGGGCAAAGCGTGCTTCTGGCACCTCCCCAGAGGGAAGATGCAGGACGCAGCAGCCAGAATGCAGTTTTAGAAGCTTTTCCTTGGAAAACACTTTTTGCTGTGTCACAGATTTTTCTCCAAGACATGTACTGAGCACTCAAGAAGCAAAGTCAAACAAACAGAGCAAAAATCAGATCAAAGTCGGGGAGAAAGAGGCTCATCACATACCCAAATATCAACCTTTGGCCCATCGTACTCCTTGCCTTCAAAGAGCTCTGGAGCAGCGTAGGGAGGACTCCCACACCAGGTTTTAAGGAGCTGGCCAGGGGTGAAGATGTTGCTGAACCCAAAATCTGAAAGAACAAAGAGAACCGATGAGAGGAATGTGAATCACTTGAATTGTCCTGAACAAATGGTATTTCAGCAACTTGCTGAGTCTGGTAAAATCACGTACAATCCTGTAATGGGTAACTGGTACACAGGCTCTGGGAATGGAATCACTGAGGTTAAGAAAAGACCTCCGGGGTCATCAAGTCCAAGCTGTACCCGATCCCCACCTTGTCACCAGCTCAGAGCACTGAGTACTACATCCAGTCTTTCCCTGGGCACCTCCAGGGCTGACAACTCCAAAGCTCCCTGGGGCCCAGAGCTCTTGGCAGGGCCAGCAAGGACTGAGTGCAAAAGCAAAAAGAATGGGAATTCTGATTTTTCCAGAAAGCACTACAGGGGCTGCACACTTGGGTTATGGCAGGCAGCTCTACAAACAGAGTCAAATTCTTCACCAAGAGCAAATAACAAATCCTGAAAGAAAAAGGTCTTCACCTCACAGGCAGCCAGCCATCAGCTTATGTGGGCACCAATGGCATTCTCTGTTAATTAACCTGCCTCCCCCTGGCTCACAGCTGGGACCTGCACTGCAAAGGGCAAGGAAACCAGTATGGATCCAAGAAAAGGGAGCTGGTTCTTGTAAAAAGAAAGAATCTTCACTAAATTTCCCTTATTTTTTTATCCTCAATTGAATTGAAGCAACCATAGTCCCAAAGAGGAGTTCTGAGGTGCCCACATGTTTTTTCTAACACATTCAAGACTACCCAATATTACCAGTTAATTACCAATTAACTACCAGTTCCACACCAAATACCAAGTGAAGATCACCAGTGGTGCCCAACAGCTCTGTGCTAGAGGCAAGCAAATCCCACCAGCACTCCTCAGAAAGCACTAACTGGTGAGTCTGTGCTGCTTCTTGCTGCTCTCCTTAAGGGATTTTCCATGACCTAATTCCAGGTGACTCTTCTCCTCCCTTGCAGTGTCTGCAGAACCCAGCAGACCACCTGGCGTTGCTCCTGCCAGCTCAGCTCCAGGGGGCACAGCCAAATTCCTTCTCCCTGTCCCTTTGCAGGGAGGAAATTCTCACTGTGGAGATGATTTATGCGTGTGGAGAATACCTAACACGCCTGTTCCTGTGGAAACACCTGGAGTACACACCAGGCTGCTCCAACCTCACCTCAGAGATGGTTTATGCTCCAACCCAGAGATGGTAAATGTTCTTTAAAGGCACTGTGGTATCAAAACAAGGCACTTACATGGCTGTTGGATTTTTACTGTTGGCAGTGAAATCTCCAGTCAGCCTTTGGAGGACAATTCCAGGGAAATAGCTCACAGCTGCACAATTGTCTTTTCCACCTCTGCAAGCTTTTGAGCTGCTGTCTCACGTTCAAAGCAGGATGTGTAACAAGTGCCTGAGTTACGGCCACCGGAGCCAGCAATAAACGCTGCAGCACTGGATGTATTTCCCAACACATAGCACTTGTATCAGGTTTAGACATAAACTCCTTATGACTGCGGAATTCTGGCACTTCCCATATATTGAGCAAGTTACCCTGGTCTAGTTACTTTTATTTGTCCTTGTAAGTACATGAGGGGGCTTTGAGCACCTGGGGAACCACCTGCATTTTCCAAGGAGTGCACGGGTGGGAGCAGCTCCAGCTCTGCACAGGTGACAGGCCCGAGGTGCTCCCCACTCTGCTGCACAGGTCACAGCGAGTGTCAGCAGCAGGGGCAGGGCTGTGCCATTCCAGGGCTGTGCCATTCCAGGTCCATGCCATTCCAGGGCTTGCCATGCCAGCTGGCAGCACTGCAGCCTCAGAACAGACACGCAACAGCTGCCTCCTGCACCCTCCTCTGCTTCCTGCAGATTGGTCGGCTGGGAAACTTCACCCCTTCCACATCGTGTTGAAATTCATCCAGGGATTCACAGCCCTTTTGGACAGGGAGAGGAGGTGGGGAGAAGGGAAAATGCAGAGTTTGTCCTTAGAGAACGGGGCCAGCGAGTCCCAGAGCTCTGTGCTCGCCCCGTGGCTGCCCCAGATCTCAGGGTAAAAGCTCTCCCTGTGCAGAGATGCTGCTCTGCCCAGCCCCTCCCGGGCTCAGGGCAGCCAGGCTGCTGGGCTCTGTGGGGAGCTGGAGCCAGGCAGATCCTGTACAGGAACACTGCTCCCAGGCTGGAAACGGCTTCCAGATTCCACCTGCGCTGCGGGACTGAGGTCAAGGCTGGGGAAAACAGCAGGGCTTTAAAAACCCAAAGAAAGCTCACTGGAGGATTTGAAAACCCCAGAGCAACTAAGCACAAAATCTAAACCAAACAAAAACACAGATTTCAACTTTAAATAAACTTTCTTAAAATCTGTGTTCAAGGAGATGCATAAATCCAAATCCTCAGGGAGCAATCAGGTCTCATTCCACAAACAGATGCAGAGGGAAAGAAGCATTTTTGAACAGCAAGGTGAGTCACAATGATGTGATACAGGGAAAATATTTAAAACAAACATCTCTGCTACAAAACATTGGGTACAGTCCCTCAAGCTTCCCTGGAGTGGAGCTCAGGGAGTGGCTTCAGTCTCTGCCCAACAGGGATTTCATCCTCAGGAGGAGAAGGAGCAGTCGACTCCTGCAGCTGCAGATGAATGCAAAGCGATGCATAGATCAGATTCCTCTCTGAAACCATACCCGGGGAAGGCCGGGGTGTTTAGCAATCATCAACTCCTGGCTGAACTCTCCGGCTGGGAGCACAGGGAACCCAGTGCCAGCAGCTACTGACTCAGACTCTGAGAAGGTACACTGGAGAAAAAGCATCCATGGGAAAAATGAGAGCCAGGGTCACAGCATTGAGATCTTGCTGTTTACGGAAAAACAGTGAAGCAGCAATCAATCAAAAACCAACCCAAACACTGAGCACCAGTGAGAAACCAACCCAAACACTGAGCACCAGTGAGACCAGCAGCACTGCCCAGCCCAGGGCTGCAGGCTGAGAGTCAGGACCTGCCTAATGCCAGGCAAGGGATTTAAACCTGCAAATGGATGTCAGGTGGAAAGTGCTGGAAAATCTGCACTGATGAGAGTCAGAAAAGCTCTGAAGTTTGAGTTAGACACAGTTAATGGGTTTGGCAGTGATGGTTCAAGCTGGTTCTCCACCACTGTAACTGATGTGTGCATTTCTGTAGCATTTCTCCTGGGAGGTCTAGTGTGAAGCAGATCTGCTGCTATCACCTTTTTTTTTTTGCACTTGAAACAATGGAAGAACTGGTGTCAAGTTGTAATTGATGAGTTATAGGGAGAAAACTTAATACTTGGAAAATCCTATACTATAAATCAGCTTTTCCAGGCTACTTTTCAAAGCACTACAGCATCTTCCTGCCAAGGCAAACACTGCCACCACCAGGGTGGGGACTATCTCCTGGAGTCATTCTGGGAGCACAGATTTGGAAGGAAAATAGTTTCCAACTCCCTTAGATAAAAAAAGGTTTCCACAATTTCCAGAGCTTCTCAGCCTGCTCATGTGGACATTTCTCCAGCAAATCCAGCTGAATTCCAGTTTCCACCAGGGTTAGTTTTTAACTTCTCACTGCTTGCCAGGCACCCTCCCCCCTTCACACAGAGCGAATTTTTCCCTTGAACACAAGATGGCCTCAAACCATTAGTGCAGCCTTTGCATAAAACACCAGAAAGTGCTGCTCAGAGACCTCCCCAGCAGCCTCTCCCTGCCCTCCTCAATCTCTCCACTCCTACTCCAAGGAGCTGCACTCCTGCTTCATCAGCGATGCGTCCCTCACTTATCTCCTGCTCCCAGAACAGTGAGGAGCAGGTTATCATCCCTGCGCCAAGGAGGACATGGTTCACGCTGTTAAGCACCAGAGAAAAGTCCATGAAGTCCATCTCTCCTTCCTTTTTGTTCCCTGTTCCCTCCTCACAGATGGAGTGTGAGGGAAGCATAAGAAGCGGAAATTACTGATGATTTTACCACAAACTGAGTGTTGAACTCTGATCTCACACCTCTGGATGGTACACGAGAGAACAGCAACAATGAGCTGGACTGTTTCCTTTCTTCAAGATGCTACCAAGACTGAGGAGTATTTCCCACCTCCCAGAAGTAAAACTGCTCAGACTGAGAAGTTTTATAGCCCTCAGCACTTAAAAACAAATATTAAATCAAGTTACAAAGTCTTACAAAAGACAACAAGCTCACCTGGGAAGTCTGCTGGGAAAGGGGGCAACCAAGTGCCTTCCAAAGATGTCCTACTGTGCTCTAGGCTCTCGGAGAATTAAATACTGAGTACAAGATCTACCACTTCCAAAGCCCACAGAATGAGATGATCAGGGCAGAATCACAGAATATTCTGAGTTGGAAAGGACCCATGAGGACTGAGTCCAACTCTTAAGTGTTACATCTTGTTGGTTCAATTGGTCATAATCCCACCAAGCCAAATAAAGTTAAGCCTGGGCAGTGCCCCCCAGAGATCAGCCAAGGCTCAGTCTCATGCTCAGAGGATCAGACTGCAACTCTGTGTTAGGTCAGGACAGAAATGCTCAGGGAGGAAGCTTTTCGGAAGGGCAGCTAGTGCCAAAAAAATCCTACTGCCCTGCAAAGCTCTGGGAGCAGGCAGTGAGGGCCTGTGTGTTCAGCTACTTCAGCTTCTGTCCCTGCAGGGAATAAACCCCCAAAGCACTGAGGCTGCTCTGGCTCTGTCACACCACATCGTGAATGATTTCAGGAGTGCAGTTTCCCCTTCACTGCTCCACCACCCACCTTGTCATCCCCACTTTGCCATTCCTGCTCTCTCACCTAGCCTGACCTGCTCTGAAGCTGAAGAAGCCCCGAGCAGCAGCAGGACTCAGAACAAGGTCAGTTTTGTGGTAGTGTCTCACTCATCACCCAGAAGAGTGAGCGCTGCAGTGTCTCTAGCCTGGAAAGCCAAACCTGCCCTTTTTTCCTTCTTTTACTTTGCACTACTTGAAGGGAGGTATAAATCTCCTGGCTACAACCTGGCAGTTTCAGCTCTGGGCAGCAGGCCACACAGAAATCCAAAGTTTCCTTTAGCTGCACCACGTTTCCTTCTCCCTGAATACCTGGAAGCAGCCAGTGCCTACATTTATTAACTCCTAAAAGCAGCTGCCTTCCTCCCACACCGCTCAGCTTAGCTCACCTGCTATTTTGATGTTCAGGTTTGCATCCAGGAGGAGATTTTCTGCCTTCAGATCCCTGTGGACTATGTTACGACAGTGACAGAAGTTGACAGCAGCCACAATTTGCTTGAACTTTCTCCGGGCTTCCTTTTCGGCCATGCGCCCGTGGGCCACCAGGTGATCTGTGAGGTGAAGGAGAACACAGGGTTATGGACACAGGGCTTCTCGTGCTCGTGGAGAGAGCTGGGGAGGTGGGAACAACATGGGCACAGTATGGTTTCCAGCTCCAACAGCAGACATGGGAGAGGAACAAGCAGGGATCAGGCACACTGCTGCCAAGCAGTCCTTGCCTGGGCTGGCTGAGTGAACGGCTTTGAAATCAATTTTATATAGAGGACAGCTGAGGGGATGCCTGGAAAATCAGAACTGTTTTGAACACAAGTGTGCAGGTTTTAAAATATTTTTCTATACCAAAATAAAAATGAAGCTTTTCCAGCCTTTGCCTTCAGTCAGACCTCAAGCCTTGTACCACATCACCTTGAGGGGTGACAGTGGTACAGCTTCCTGGCCATGTGCCATCCTTCCTTCCCCATGGCTTTTCACGTGTCTTTGGTCTAACATGCCTCGAAGATAACTCCTGCTGGAACCAGCGAGGTCCCAGGTAGTCACAGCCACAGGCAGCTGCCCACCTCAGCTCTCCAGCCAGCACAGCTATCACCTGCAGGAGGGATTTAACATCCTCCCTCTCTGTGCATCGGTGCAACAACATCCTTGCGAAATCCAAGAAAACATCTCATTATAAAAATGGAGCTGGCCTCCACTACGGAAATCTGAGCACTCCCAAATATTTTGCTGAAAGCCTGCACTCTCACTCAAAGGTAGTGTTTGTTGCCAGCTGGGCTTTCCTTGGAAGCCAGCACTGCACACATGGACAGGAAAAGCCTCTCCAAGAGATCACAAAGGCAGGCACACAGCAGTGACCCAGCTGAAGTCAATCCACTTAAAACCTGGAAGCACCAGCCTCAAAGAAGCCACTTGTCACTGCCCCATGAACAGGGATGGACAGGCAGGAGAAAGGCAGCAGAAAAGGCAGAGAAGGGAACCCTCACTTCGGGAGGTTTTAACTGCTTGGTGGGGCCATCGAGTTGGCCTCAAAACATCTCTGGCCAAAATTAGGCTGAAATGATTCACAGCACTCTCTAATCTCCATTAAACTGGGGGCTCAATACAGAGATCTGTTCTTGAAAATAATAATAAATCACTTGTGCAGATTTCTCATCAGGTGGTTGTATTTTTCCCCAGTCAGCCATTCATTAAAATACCTGCAACATAATTGACTCGCAGTAAATACTAATTACCAAGATCCATCAAAGCAGTTGTGCTGCTTCTGACTGCACAGCAACCTACTTCTGCCTTTGCCCACTCATGTTGTGCAACAGACTTGACGTGTTTTTCAAAGAACTTGTCAATTAACTCTTGTTCATGGGATAAACTTATTCCATAAGCAAATCTGAACCAGGGCTGGAGAAGGAAAACCATCACCAAGTCAAATCTGACCCTCAAAGTGACCATCTCAAATTGCCCCATCATATTTCATTAAGGTATTTGCATGGTCATAAATTTGTTACTCTGAGGAGACTGACAGCAGAGCAGCAAGGGCTGCTCCAATTTAAGCCACTATCAACAGGTAATAGCTCAGCTCCTAAACAAGGTCATTCACACCTTCTGCTCTGCTGGGATCTGGGAGCCTGTCCATACACAAGTGCCCTTCAAACAAAGCACAAGGCTCTAACCTCTCAACAATTTCTGAAATATTTTAGCAATTCTCATGCAGGCAAGAAAGCAAACCCAGCTACTGCAGCAGGTGTCTTTCTGCAAGGCTCTCCTAAGTGTATTTTTGCCCAAACTAAGTTCACCAGTCCCAGCACGGCTGGGAACCTGCGTTCAGCACTGGCACTTGGGGCACCCCCTGCCCCATGCCTCTCACCCAGAAAACTCTGCTGCCCCTCTGCCCAGCCAGTCCTGCTTAGGCTGCAAAAAGCCCTTTTTAGGTTAGGCGTGAAATTTTGCTTTTGATGAAGAAGTAGGAGCGGAGGCCCAGGCTCTGCACGTAGGCAGTGCGCTCCGAGCCCACTGACATTTCTGCACCAGCTCCAGAGGAAGGACAGAAACAATGAGGCTACAGAATACTTCACATACCACCAAGGGCAACTGTATGCCAAAATTAACCATTGAGAGCTTAGTCTGCACAAACCTCCCCTGCAGTGGAGGTTACAGAGCTGACCTGAGCATTGAGCTGGGAGCCAGCACCCTGCTCTGAGCGTGCCAGAGCACCCAGAGCCGTGGCCGGGCTGTGCCGGTGGCACCGCGCTCCCGGCGCACAGCGATGCTCTGGGTGTCTTCCAGAGGGGAAGGAATGCATCACTTCATTGTACAACCCTCACTGACATCGCTCACTGCTCTCTCTACTTACACAAAGCACCTGATGCTGCTCTCTGTGTTAAAAAAACAATCCAATCCTACACTGAGGAAGAATCACCTTCGGTTCAGAGAGCACTGACACACAAGTTTCCACTCCCTGCCTCTGGACAGACACCTCGTGCTTTTAAGCTGCTTTCTGTCTGGAAAACAAATGCTGATGAAGCTTCACATCTCCTCTGTGTGGTGGATTAAGTCACATTTCCAGTGAATTTGGTGACCTTGTGATGTCAGAAGCAGTCTGACCTAGGAGATGGGCACCGCAACTCTCTTTAATGTGTCTGCCCAGTTCAAGCTCACAGAGCTCAGGAAAAGCGGGCAGGCGGTGGGGACACAAGGCCGACGTGGCAACCACATCAACCAGATGATAATTTTCTAAATTTCTTGTGATTTTTTTGTTAATCAACCAAGAAACCATATGCAGTCAGTGAGGACTGCAGATTATTTACAGTTTTCACAGTAAACAGCTGAAATCAAACCAGATTTTTAGACTATATTCCATCTGACCTCACAAAAGGACACTCCAGGGACATGGAACAGAGACCACCCTATGTTTAAAAGGAGACATTCATTTCTTCATAATGTCAAACCAGCAACTCAACCACACGCAAAACATGGACAGGGACAAAAATAACAATTTACATTTGGCTGCTGAAGCCCACAGCAAACCCAAGGCCTGTCACTGGTCCCTGAGCGCCGCTACGCAAACAAAGTGAATTATCAAACCATTTCCAGTCAGAGATGAATCAAAGACTCTTACAGCACAGCTTGGCTGCCAAAGGAGTGCTCAGCCCTTTTACTGGAAGTTTGGATAAACAGGTGGTACAGCCCTCCCAGGTGCTGACCCGGGATCCCTGCAGAGCTCAGACAGGCAGGGACAGGCCAGACAGGCAGCCAGCACTGACTGACTGCGGCCATTTACAGAAACCATCGCTCTTTCAGCTGAAAATTCTGACCTCTAGCACAGCCTGTGAAATATTGATAGCTCTCTGCTACTGTTTAAGCCTTGGGAAGTTTTGGAGGCATCAGGGAAGTAACTTAAGATGTGTTCCTTATAAAAACTTGCAGTTCACAACAGCTGTAACTCTGGCTCTATAGGGCTGCACTCAGCCTCACCCTGGGCATCTGGCATCCAGAAAACCACAGCTGTCAGCCCTCCCTTTCCCTCCAGTGCTACATTTTATAGCCTATGTCATGCAGGTGTTAAGACATGACCAAAAAGAAGACTTAAGACACTCAGCACAGGTCTGTTCCACAGAGAATCCCCAGTGCCCAGTATGAGGCATGGTGACAGTGGCTGCACTGCCCACACACCCCTCACACACCATCCCTGCAGCACATCCAGCCACTCCCAACAAGCCCACCTGCCCTAGGAGGGACAGGCACTGAGCTGAGGCATCATGCAGGTGTGGTTTTACACAACAGGAGAGCCCAGCTGCCCATGCTGACACCACCTTTGTCTCCACCACACCAGGACGTGAGACCCTGCAGCACTGGAGATGCAAGGACTGCAAGGAAACCTCCCCAGAACGGGCTCCTGTTTCCTCCCTGCAAATTGCTTCCGCTGTTAGAACAAAGTCTTAATGGCTCCTCAGGAAACTGAATACAAAAAGCTGAGATTTGAGTTTTCTCCTCTCTGTTCTCGCACCGAGGGCAGTGCCCAAAAATCCTCAAAATTGGGTAGAGAGGCATGACCTCCTGGCATGGGGCAGGAGAAGCCTTATACTATTACAGAGCTGGCTGCTCCCAGCTATCAGTGAGGATAAAATGCTGGGCAGCAACATGGAAATTAGCCATGCTAATGAGCTGAATTTACTACAGCAGAAAATCTTTCAGAAAGCAATTAGGTTTTCACTTCGACTCACGCAGAAGGCTATTTTTGTAACCAAAGAATTCGTTCCAAGTTTGTATATGAGCTTGCACATAGCTCTGGATTTAAAAAGAGATGAGCCCATCTCTGCCAAATTCCACAGAAGAGGGAGAAAAAGCAAAAATGTGATTTATACTTTTCTGTGGTGATACACACCCAAGCCAACTCCAGGACATGTGCAGGTGATTCTGCTGTGCATGAGAAGGTGAATTTCACAAGCCTTTGGAACTGCTGAGTGTGTCCAGCACCACGATTCATATTTGAATAAACAAGTGGAAGGCTCAGCAAGTCAGTTTTTCACCAGGCAATCCACACTTCCCAAACATCAGCTGTCACTTGCTTCCCCTTCGGCTGTCACCTTCTCAGGGAGAAATCCAAAGGACATGGACAATATTGACAAGAAGCCATGGCAACCATCTACAGAGGTACTGGGGAACTGGTGGCACTTTTTAGCAGCTGGAAAACAGCACTTTTCAGCTTTTATTTTCCTTTATTTGGGACTTCTCTTGCTTCACTAAAAGCTTCGTCTTTTACCACAACTCAGCTTCTCCTCCAGAGAAATGAGAAGTGAAATCAAAAGCGAATCTTCTGCAATGACTGACGAGGACAGGGGAGTGCTCCCAGGAGCTGCCAGGCCATGTGTGACTGTCCTCACTTCCTTGACTGTAGCTAATTCAAGCACACGGAATTTTCCCCCTTTTTGGAGGCTCATATTGGCAAAGCCAGTACAGACCAATGTTGCAAAATCCTGACTCTTATCACCCAGCACAAAATTCCAGTACATAAGCAAATTCCTATTTCTATAAGTTTTGCTATTGTTCACCAAACAAATGAATAAATCAGTCCATGGTTCCTTCAGCTGTGCTGCACAGATACTTTTTTCTCTCTCAAGAACAGCTCCTGTTGTCAAGAACACTCTGCCAAAACTCTCTGGGACAATGGTGCTTGGAAGGGATGTAAGCAATGCTTGCTAAGATAACATCAGACATCAAAATGAAAAGACAAGACATGGTTTTGAGCACAAAACACTCCAGAACTGCAGGACTGCCTGTTTCTTTGAAAGCTACTGACACGTCCCAACAGTTCCACTATCATCAGCAAGGTTCATATCATTTGCTCGGAAGCAAAGCACTCAGCAACACTAAAATCCAACTGCATTACTATTTCCAACATCTTTAATCCCAAAGTGAGCATGAAAGAAGAGCAGCACCATCTGTCAATGAAACCCAAAGAAGAAACAGAGGTTATGGGTGTTATTTTTCCATCGAGTTGGTCTCATTTATTCCTTTACTCCTCCTGTCAATGGAAAGTTTGCAGGCTGAAGGGCACCTCTTGGCTGAAACAAGAGAGTGTGGTGGCTATTTTCAGTTTACTGTAGTTGACCAAGTGCATTATCTGATTAAAGAATGCAATAAATGTTCTTACCAAATATTTCCCCTCCACTGGCATACTCTGTCACCAGATAAATCATCCGCTCCGTCTCCATAACCTGCACACAAGGACAGAGAAGTGACACATAAGGAGACTGCTGAGTGCAAGAGAAACAGCTCTAAAACCACCCTTATTCCTTCTGTAACACACATAACTACCTCATCAAATCCAAACTAGAACCCTTCTGTGCTTTCCAGAGCCATGTGCACAAACGGACAGGGACTGGGGACAGCAAGGATGAAACAGCAAGCGTCAAACACTAGATCTGTAACTACACACAACACTTCACCTACACCTTCCTCCTCCTGCTCTGTTTCCCCTCACTTTAGCATTAGCTCCCTGGTCTTGTCCTGTTCCAGCAGTCTGGGAGAATTCTTAGGGCTGCTGCTCTGCTCTTCTCCCACCCTAAGCAAAGCCAAGCCACAGGTGCCACCTCTTCAATATCACATCAGAAACTTTAGATGGAATGAAACAGGCTTAGAAAAGTTTTTTGGCTCAAAAAAAAAAAAAGTTTAAGAGGTAAGTTTGCAAAGAACTCCCTGAGTATCTTGGAAGTGCCACAGTCCCTGTAAGCATCTCACACATGGCTTGGCCAAGGAAGCTAAACATTAACCTCTGTCACTTCTACTCAGTTTTAACTCTTTGAAGTCCAAATAAATACTCATATCGCTCAAGCACAGATGGGAAACAGAGTCCTTTATTCCTCTGCTCTGATCACTCTGCAGCATCCTCCTCACACAGGGGCACAACCAGCTACCTGTGTAAAGGGCAGACCACGTGGCTTCTTCCTCTGGGGGTTTTGTTTGCAGACAAAAAAAAAAGTCAGACAAGCCGGAAAAAAAAGTCTGCAAACAATATTCAAAAGCAAGTCTGCTGCCAGTATTGATCCCCTTCCAGGAAAGGGCTGAGCAGATCAGCAGGGCCTGGAGGCCCCAGGGAGCTGTGCAGGGAGAGGAGAGCTCAGTCCTGCTCCTGGGTGAGATTTACTCCCTCCCTAAAAGTGAGAAGGGGAACCTGCATCCGGTTTCAAGTGGGAAACTGAGAAGCACACAATGGCCATAAACAAGTGGCAGGAGGCCAGCCCACAGCGGAAGCACGATGTCCCAGAAAAGAGAAGGATTAGCTACACTTTCCCCCTGCCCCTGCAATCAAAGCACTCTGAGACCTTGAAAACATAGAGGGCTTTCCCAGTTCCATGTAGAAGGAATAGAGGGATAACTGGAGAAGTGCTACTGCGCAGTGCAGAGTCAAGGGATGGCAAATCCATGGCAGAGTGCTCCTACCTGGTACAACCTGATGATATGTGGGTGGCAAAGCATCTTCATGATCTGAACTTCTCTAAATATCTTCTTCAGGTTCTCTTCATCTAGCTGAGTCTTATCAATGATCTTTATCGCAACCTGGCAGAGGGAAAACAGAAAAAAAGTTTACTGACCCAGCTGCATTATCCACACAGAAGCTCCCTGCACCAGGGCTGATAAACCCCAGCAGGGATGGGAATGGGGGGATAGAGTCAGCCTTCTAACAATTGAGCTATTTATTTATCTGTTTTAAACCAGAAGTGCTCTGTAACGCTACACTAATGGAGTTTAAACAAGTCTAAGTGCTTCCAGTCCGCTGCTCTCCAGTCTCTAAGATCTTCCCTCCACCTCCCTGGTACTGGCAGCTCCCAGCCCCTCTGGGCATGTACTGTAGAAACCACCAGACTCCAAAGGTGGAGACACTTCTGTGCTAAGAACCACCAGTCCTCAAGTCCACTGAGCAGCCTGTTTCATCCACACACAGACAACAAGGAAGGGAATCTTTTCTGGAATGCTGAGATGAACAGGAGAGAAAAGGCAGAGTGAAACCTTGATGGAGAAAACAGCTGAGAGAAAAAGCTGCTCTGCCTGGCAGAGGAACATCTGCCCTGCTGCTTCTAAATCAAATTTCAGCCTTAAGTATCTTCCTCCCCACCACAGAACACCCCTGCAAGTGAGCAGCTCCAGTCTCGAGATTTGTGGGATGAATTACCACCCCCCAGCAGGTTTTCTCGCTTGGAGATGGCTCTCCCTGGGAAAAGAAACACTTCTACAAATCTGCTGTCTGCTTTGCTGGAGAGCCTACTTTACACAAGTCCTGCCCAAGAAGGCTGCAGGATCATGCAAAGGCCTGGGGAAGGGCATGCAAAGCAGCATTGCCATGAAAACCGCTGAGGATGCACAGTCTGAAAGATCTGACACAGAAATGTTGGCTTGTTCCAGACCCCAGAGCTCAGTGGGGACAAGGACAAGTGCTCTGCGCACAGCAGCGTGCCAGGACCACGGGCACAAACCCACAGGGGCACAACACCCAAACACATGTCCCTCTCCTAGTGCCAGCCCCAAAGGCAGGGCTAAGGGATGCTCTCACAGGCACACACACAACCAAACAAAAGCAGCTTTAGATCCCTTAAGGGAATCTTTCTTTAACGGAACAATCTGAAGCACATGAAAATTAAGCCCCATATTTTATGATCAAACCCCTGCCAGAGCAATAACCACCCTGCATGTGAGCAGAACCAAGCAGAATCCTGAAAAGGCACCCAAGTACAATAAGCTGTTTCTTTCATTTGAAACCTTTAATTCAGAGCGCAGGAACGCTTCCAGCCTTCCAAGTCACTGAGCATGCTTCCTACAGCAGGAGCGGGAGCTGAATGGCAGCCAGGTCTGGCACTCGGTGCTGGGAGCTGCTGGCAGGAGCAGGGCTGGAGCTGAGGCACGAGGTGAAACAGCAGCAGGGGCTGCCAGGCACCAGGGCTGTGATTAACGGGGTGCAGAGCCCTGGGAGCAGCCCAGCGCGGGATCCACGCCGCTCAGATCCAAGCACAGCGCTCAGGAGCAGGCAGGGAAAGTTGAGAGAGCCAGAGGGGGATTGGGAAGCACTCTCCACATGCTTTTCACCCAAGGTTTTCCTGCAAGAACGAGCTTTTGTAAAGCTTGAGCATAAATATACATAAAAGCTAAAAAACGCTTCCTCTGAGAGCAAAGCCAAGATGCCTACCCAGAGACATGAGTCATTTTTGGGCCCAAAGATGTAAATGAAAATCCACAGAACTGGAGTATTCCTAAGCTTCTTACTCATTCCCAGCTCTATATTTGCTCTAAGGAACTCTCCCATCCCAGCTTAATTATATGGCTCGAGCTGACACTCTTGGCCAAGTTCAAGGTATGTGGAGCATCTGATTGCACCCAACTTGGTCAGCAGGGCCAGACACAACAGAACTGAATTCCTCTGGTTTTCCCTGATAACCTGGGGCAGGGAGAACCAGGCTGCCACCTCTCCTGTCTGCTTGTGACGCTGCGGGATTTACACATGGGGAGTGAAACTCCACGCCCACAAGACACACAATACCTGGATGGGGAACAAAGCAAGACAAACAGCACTCAGAAGTTCTTCTTGAGAAGGATCTCATCCCGAGCTCAGCCAAGCAGCCCCAAACCCAAACCCACCCTCAGGAGTTACGTGGCGGAGAGACCTGAAGAGGTTTCTTCCAAATGTTTTCATTCCACACAAATGCCTCCAGCAACTGATGCAACATGAAAGGCAAAAGTCTCCTGAAAAATCCTGGGGAAACCACCTCGTGCTCTGGTTTCAGGAAATGCAGAACTTCCTCAGGACTGTGCGAGGGTGGAAGTAGGAAATCCCCTCTGTGCTGGGCAGCAGGGACATGCAGGGAATTTCAGGGATGGGGGCTGATGTTCCACCTGGGGCTCTTCAGGGTTCTTCTGGAGAATCAGTTTTTCCAGAGGGAAGGACTGGTTTAAAGGTTTTCCAGAACAGACCAGGTTGGTTTCTCCATTCCTGCATTTCCTAGCTGGTTAATGTTCTCCCTTCCCTTGGAAGATGATTTGGGATTTCAACAGAAAAGGGACTGGCTGAGGTCCTTGAGTCACACCAGCCACATGGACTCCATCTAAAGCTCAAGGCATGGCCACAAGGAATTCAGCCTTTTCTTTTATTATTTATTTAGTTAATGGAGATTATAAATTGGAGAAAAACAACCAAAGAAGAGGATCTTTAGGATCTTTAAGGGAACAATCTAAAGCACATGAAAACTAACCTTCATATTTTATAAAATCCTTGCCAGGGCAATAACTTCCCTGCCTCCAAATATATATATATATATAAATTATTTATTATTTATGCAAAAAGAATCCATTTCAGGTAATTAAAATAAACTCCAAGCCCCAAAATCGAGTGCATTCCCTCATGCTTACAAACACCACATAAAATAGAGAGGAAGACTAAACATCATTAAGTAAAGCACAAATTCAGGCACAAGTAGAAGAAAACCATGATCTAAATTCTCAAACAATGAAATACTCTAAAAAAGCAGTCTGAGAAATTAACTATTCTTTTATCAGAAGTTAATGAAGCTTACAGGCAGGAGGATAAATGCCAAGCCTGAAGCATGCATGCTGCTACCAATTAACAAAATGTTCCCGCCACTTGTAAACAGTTCATTTATTCCTTCTTGCATCCAAGTAAAACTTGCACTAGTAATTTGAGGAAGGAATAGTTATTTGGGAGAAATGACAAGTTGCTAAAACCAACTGGTGGGGAGCAGGTAAGGTGTTCAAAGTGACACCTGCAGGTCGCTGTGGAGGCCCTGCTCTCTGAAGTCAGGTGGGTCTCCCATTGTTTTTCCAGGTTTTTCTTCTCCTGGTGCCCCTCAGCTGAACACCGTTCTAATTCCTGCGAGCCTAAAGCTGTGCTGAGTGTATGTGCACGCCAGGCAAAAGCCTTGTGGGGAGGAGTGGAAATTTCAACCACACAAAAGCAGAAGGAGTAGCTGGGAAATGGAAGGAGGGGTACTGAAACTCTGGAAGGCTGAAAGTGAGCAGTTATCCCTGATTCCAGCACCCCCCTCTGCAGCCCACGGGAGGTCAGGAGAGACAGAAGGCACACGTCAGGCCAAGGCAGCATGTTGGCTTCAGCACCCCAAAATGCTCAGAGATGTGAGCTCCTGGGGAGGAGCCCAGGCTGCTCCTCTGCCCTGAGCACCAACCACTTCCTACAGCCCAGTACATGAAGCCTAGACAATTTTTGCTTTCAAACTCACAGGATTCTCCTAAAGTTCCCAAAGTGTAACATAAACAATACTGTAAATTCCTATTTTGCTGTGAGACACCGGATTTTCAAATCTGGCAGCCACCAGAGAAATATGCCAAAGGTGAGGAGCTCTGAAACAAGATACAAGGCTTGGAATAGGAGAGAGGAGAATATCAACTTGCAGGAGTTAAAATTTATATGGATGTCTTGTTTCTCAGCTGAGTGTGGATAATAATCCAGACAGACTTCCTTGAATCCAGGGTGCCCTGCCAACAGGAAGGGAAATGAACTGCTGGGTGCCCAGGCGGATGGGCAGGGAGAGGACAGCCACTGAGCCCTGCACTGCTCCAGCTGCCTGGAAAGGCTCTCGGAGAGAAAGAGGTGGAAGCATGGTCTGTTTTCAGTGGAAAGGAGCCATAGGACACTGCTTCCTTTTATTTCTGTGCTGTGAACAAAGGAACAAGCCAGAGACCCAGGCCTGGGCTAATATCTCCTCCTTCATGCCATGCATCCTGCTTGGATCTAATTATAATTCAATAATAAATAAAATTTCTTGCATGAGTGATCATTCCACAAAGAAATCACCTTTTCCCTTTCAGTTCAGTTGCTTCTGCAGTGGCCTGAGTGAAAAACAGAAAACCCCATTTCTTCCAAAAGGAGCCCATGTGCTCAGCCTGATCAGTGATCACTGTAAAAGTGTAATTATGGCAGTGGCATTCCTGTAAATCAGCACGGATCTCCTCCATGGAATGGGAGCCAACAGATGGCACCGGCAAACCGACTGCATTGAGAAAATCAACATGTTTATTTGGGAGCAAGACATTTCCTAGAACTGTCCGGGCAAGTCCTCCTGCTCCAGATTCCTCCTGGAAAACGCTCAGTAAACAGTCCCTGGGTGTCCTCTGCCATGGATGGAAGTGTCCCTGCAGCTCTGTTCCCATGCCACCCTGAGGGCACATGGCAGCCACATGGAGAGCTGCCACCAGAGACAGTCACTGGAATAAATGGATAAACCTGGAGAAGGCTCACATTTGCAGTTAGCAAAGGAGCCCCCTCCTCTCCGTCCACTGCAGCCTTACTGGGCTGACAACGTGAGCTGTCAGAGAGGCTGACAGAGAACAACTCTTCCCAGCTGCTCCTGCCTGCCACAAACACTTGGGAAGCTTGGGAACATGGCCTGTTTGGATTAAGCAGCTGCTGGAGGGGTAAAAATCACTCCTGTAAGCAGATACTGGAGCTGCACAGAACTCCAGCAGCAGAGACCAGAATTACAGAAGGGGGAAAAACAGAGGGATAAGAAAGCAAACCTTAGAGATATGTATATGAGCCACACACAGAGGCACTCAACTGGCATATGGACACACGGCTGTGATAAAAACATAACGTGAACTCCAGGCTACTGCAGGTCGTGTCCTTTTCAGGAGCTCAGCTGGGTGGATGTCACTCCACAGCAACGCCGTGCTTCCGTATGGCCACTCGGATGGCACAGGCACATGTTTCTTAGGCAAGCTGTCAGCACAAGCCTGCTGGTGTGTTTGGGGTCACCAAAAGCGAGCTCTCTCCATGCAAATAGGCAATTTGTACAGTTTTTAGTTGTAAGAAAGCACTCGACAAAAAGGAAGCACTGACACTGCTGATTCCCAGACTCAGCAAGCTCATGGGTAACACAAGGGCATCTCCTCCTCGGAATTAACGAACCAGCAGAACCTAGCTAAGTCAAAGTGATACAGCAAATAAAACTAGGCCAGTCTGCAGCAACATCAGTGGATTTTGGAGGTGGCACAAATGCAAATATTGGCAGCAAATGAACGCAGGAAACTGTGGACGAAGATGTGCACAGAGAAGCTGCATTTGCTCAGGAAGGAAGTTCTCACCTCATCCACATCCCTCTGCACAATCAATGCAGGGACTTGTGTCTTGCACAAGGTGAAGAAAATACGGATGGTGTTACGAGAAAAGTCAATACATCCAAATCCTCTTGACCGGCTGCAATGTTAATACCCGGCTTGTGTGAGCGCCGTGCTCTGCCGTGACCTTTCCTTGTCCCAGAGGGAACAGCTGGGATTTCAGTGGCCAAAGCACAAACCCCACATTCACATCCACGGCTCAAAGAACCAGCTACACCCAGGTAAGAAAATCTCATCACTTCAGGGTATGTACGGCAGCTTTCAAATGTCACAGGACAGGAAGCTCATCCCCTAAGGATCCCAGCCTTTATCCATGCTGCATTCCTCCTTTCCCAGACCTGGATTAACCCTATGCCAGCAGCTGCAGCTTCTCTTTTCCAACAGAAGCCATCAAAATGTCCAAGAGGTGAGTGTCCCCCATCCAACACTTGCTGCTTCACAGCAGCAGCCTTGGTGCCAGTTCAATGGAGACTTAATCCCAAATGCAAACCTTTCCCATTCTGGAAGCTACAAGGTGTCACAGGTAAATTCTGTCATGTCCAGCCACAGTGAGGGAGAAGTAATGTCCTGCAAACCACGAGAAAGCTTGGTCACATTGCTACAGCTCTACTTGTCACACTCACCTGGATGCCAGGTCCCAAACCTTCCTGGAGAGCTTCTCCTCATTATTTCATCACCTGGGGCAACAGCGGGAAACAACAGAGAGACGTGGAGTTACCTGCCCTGGCTGACAGACACTACATCAGAGCATGCTGAACAGCATCAAGGGCTTTGGGATTGCAGAGAAAGGCACAGGAAAGGGCACTGGAGATGCCAATTAGATAAACAAACCATCCTGGTGCAAGAACTTCCCGCTGCAAACGGGAGGTGCTGTGAGGGCGAGCTCCATGAATCATCACCTCAGGCTGCAAACACGGACCCGGGAAGAGGCTGAGCACAAGGACAGGCCACAGCACTTCACACAGGGCTAGGAAGAGCATATCCAGCATGTATGGAATTACCACACATCCCCACAAAACCTGATTGCTGCTCAGCAAGTTCCCAAGGCTTCAGGCTGACCAGGACTCAGAGGACCAAGCAGTGACTAAGGAGGTCAGTCATCCACAGCTTAAGCACAGGAATCCCTTAAGCTACACCACATCTACTTCTAGCCCGCATCCCTCTTAATGACAAGATTTCCAAAGCTTTTTAAAATTCTGGTCAGACACTGAATCTCCCAGTCCCTGCCAGTGCTGACTTTTTCTCCTGAGCAAGAGACTCCATGGGATTGAGCCGAAGGCAGAGCAAGTCTCAGCACAGCAGACTGCAGGTAGCCACACCTAACCACCTCAAACACAGCATGGGATAGCCACACCACTCCTGTCTGCTGAACTCCACTGGCTTCACACCGTGCTCTGTCTGCATTCCCACTGACCTCCCTGTCTTTCATTTCACACTCTGTTACAGGAGAAAACCCCTCCAGCCCCAACAGCTTCAGCTGACATTTATGCCAGTAATTTGTTTTTAGTTCAGAAGCCTTGTAAAATTCCTGTAATGCTTCCCAGATGCAAGGCTGAGAACTTCACAGGAGTCAGAACATGGATCAGAGGTGGTATGGAAAATTATTTATCCTGGTGAGGGAAAAGAGCAAACCACACAGACAAATGCCAGCCTACAGTCAGAACTGCTGCCCTGAAACACATCCACATGTGCATCCACAGAGAGCAGGCACCAAGAGCTAAATGTCTGGGAGGTCAGTTCATCAAACTCCTCCATACCTGGATTACAAATGCAGAATATCTAAGAATGAGTATTATAAAGCCAGCTTAAGCCAAAGGAAAAGTGCTGGGGTAAAAGGCAGGTTGTAAAAGCTCCTGCTTGTAGCATTAGCAGGAATTCTAGTGGGATGTAGCAGGACAATGCTGGGTGGAAGGAATGAAGGCAGAGCCCTGAACATGGCTGTGGCGCAGCCCTATGATCTGCTGACAGTCTGCAGCACTACCTCCACGGCTTCCATGCAAATTAAAAGCACTCTTGGCACTTACTACACAAAGACTGCACTTGATAATTAAAACCGGTTTTTAAACGCACTTAAACTAGTGCAGAAGCTCATGGAGGTGCATTTAAATCAAGGCAAACTAACAAATGTGATGTGAAAAAGCAGAGCCCGGTCACGTAAGCTCAACTGTTTGGCCAAGGAGGCTCAGATCCAGCCTGTGACAGCAGATGGGAACGCTGCAGTTCTGCTCAGGCCTGAGTGGGCTCCTGCTTGAGCTACAGCTTGGCCTCCCAGCCACCTGCAGACAAGCAAAGCCAAGAGGTGAATCAAATTCTGGGAGGACACTTGTCCACCTTGGTCCCCTTCCAGTCCAGGTTGCCTGTTCAAACCACTTGCTTAATTGCTCTGTCCTCAATTAAGGCACTGCAGCCCAAACATCCCATGAAAACAAATATAGTCCAGCTTACCAACACCTTGAATACCCATTTGCCAGTATTATTTCAGGAGATGTCAGCTGAGCACTGCAGCTGACCTCCATGCAGGATTCTACCTCCAAACCTCAGCCAAGATTGCCCTTGAATCATTTAAAGAATCCCACAATCACTGAGATTGGAAAAGCCCTCCAAGATCATCGAGTCCAAGCTGTGCTCAATCCCCACCTTGTCACCAGCCCAGAGCACTGAGTGCCATGTCCAGTCCTTCCTTGGACACTCCAGGGATTCCACCTCCTCCCTGGGCAGCCCCTGCCAATACCTGCCAGGAATTTGTAGAGAATGAGAGGGTCCCTGCTGAACCTCCTTTTCTCCAGGCTGAGCACCTCCAGCTCCCTCAGCTGCTCCTCATGCCTTACTCTCCAGCCTTGGAGAGAGTTGCTTAGCAGCAGAGTTTTGGAAATGTATTTGAACACAGGAAGAAAGCTGTGACAGCAGGAGATGCATCAGGAATGCTGCTGTGGAACAGAGCCCCACCAGAGACCATCCCTGAGAGCAGAGGGGCCACGAGACATGGAGCTGACCTGCCAGGTTTCATGGGAAAGGCTCAAACATCAAGACAAGTCTTCAAAAATCTGCCAGGATATTACAACAAGAAGGTTTTGAAAGCATTATACAGAGTTCCCTGGATTGCCATTTTGCTCTAATTCAGTCGTGACCTAAAAATGCAAGTGACAGGGAAAAATAGTGCATTTCAGGTACAGAGTGTGAAGTTGAAGGCAGGTTTGAATTATTGGATTATAAAATAACAAAGCTCAGAAATAAGGAAATTTAGAAGCTGGTGTGCATGAAGTGATGTGTTGAGAACACACTGTATGTTAGGGTTCGGATTTTTTAAGCAATGCTTATCCTGCAAAGAACACTACCTGGACTGAGAGGTCTCCTGAGAGGAGAGGGAACACCACTCCTGTCAAACAGGTATGGAGCAGGCAGCACTGATGCAGCACAAGTTAAGAGCAGCTATTTTTTAATGACAGAAAATGGTTATTTTGTACTGATAAAACCTACACACACAGCAGGAGCGCCCTTGGCTGGGCTCCCCAGCCTGCCATGTGCACACTGCAGAAATCCTCCTGCCATAAACTGCATCCTGGGAAAACACCTGGCACGGCACCAGGACGTGCAGCACAATCACAGTCATTTGGGCTGGAAAAGACCTCCAGGATCATTGAATCCAACCTGTGCCTGATCCCCACCTTGTCATCCAGCCCAGATCAGTGACTGCCACTTCCAGTCACTCCTTGGACACCTCCAGCAGTGGGAACTCCAAACCTCCCTGGGTAGCCCCTTCCAATGCTGACAACCCCTTCTGTGAAGGAATTCCTCCTGACGTCCAACCTGAGTCTCCCCTGGCACACCTTGGGGCTATCATGTCCCCTCATCCCATTGCTGGTTGCCTGGGAGAAGTCGCCAGAGCCACAGGGAGCCTTTGCACCAGCTTCCAGTGGATTTCCTGAGGCTCCATAAGGGTTAAAGCCAAGGACTTCTGGAAGATATTAAGCACCAATGTCTTGGCTTCCCTTCTGCAAACAGCAACAAGCTCCAGAGGAATCTGTCATCCCATATAACAATCCCTTTCACTCAGCCCCAGCAGCCCATTCCCTGCTCCTTGCCGCAGCCCGTGCTGGTGGCTCCGTGCTGGGCTCCTGCTCCTCATCCTGCCCACATTCCAGGGAGGAGGCCAGGCCCTGCAGCGGCGCCGGCATGCACAGGAGCTGCAGTGTGCACGTACGTGCTGTGCAGCTGCATGCACCAGTGTCACGGCTCCTGGTTAAACCAGAGGCTGCAGGAGCGTTAAATATCACACTGGGATCACCACACAAAATCTAAAGTGACAAGAGACTGCTCCTCTTCATATGCCATCAGGTCTATTTAGGAATATGGGATTCTGGACTCTGAAAAAGACTTGCACAGATATTTTCCTAACCCTGTAAGAGTTGGGTCTTTCCTATATCAAAGTCAAACTAGCTGTGTCAAAACAAATTTGTACGACTAGCTAGTCAAAACAAATCAAAAGCAACAGCAGAAAAGGATTTTTTTCTTTATAATCTTAATCCTATGTCTTAATATCTAAGATCTCAAATGCATCGAATGCTTTTTCTCTCAGAATTTATGATTTCCATGTGCATCATTCTGCTGCTGGCAGAGGCTGCAAACACTGCTCCCTTGCCAGCACCTCTGAGATCATAATTAGGAGGTGACACCATCACCTTCAGTTCTAGGATTATTTTCAAGGTGCCAATTGCATTAACACTACGGGACCTGGAGCACACTGAGCAGGGAAGGGCCAAGATTTTGCCAGGGAAGTGAGGAATAAAGCACGATGCCAGATCTAGATGATACACTGAGGAATTTTTAGACGCTGCGTTTGCAGCAGGAGCCTTTGTGCAGTTTGCCACGATCAGATGGCAGTTTCTATGGGAACAAACAAGCAGTGGCCCTGTCACAAGATGTCTTGTAGAGACACTGATGAAGGCACTGAGTCTCAGGAAAGTTTCTCATGCTGCAGTGCAGCCTGGCAAAGATACTCCAGCTCAGGTTATCAGAACTATCAGGATACACCCGAAGTATTTTCAGTACAAAGTCAGTGCAGTTGTTACACTCAAAATTTTGAATCCAGCCTTTGTGTGCACATAAAGCTTTGGAAAGCTGTAGTCTGCCTCTCAGACACTCCTCCATCAATAATGATGTTTGTAATGTGCCACAAAACCCAGTCACTGGAGTCTGTGTTTGCCTCCAAAAGCAACAGAAATGATCAAACTAGTGAGACACTATTTTTTAGCTTCAAACACCAGAATTTTCATCAGTCACAAGACTAGGGCAGAATGCAGTTTTCTTCTCAAAACCGCTGCTTCTATTTACCATCCCCACCCCTTAAGTTAATTAAAAATCCTTCAATTAGCTGATTTAGGGAGGGTTAATGTTATTGTCAGGAAGACCGGTTCCCCTGGGCCTGAAAACAACTGTGGCTGCCTCCAGCCCCCGATTACACAGAACATTTTCAGACTCAAAGGTTTCTGAGTATCACCACCCCTCACTCCAGAACTGTTATGAAATGGAGTGGAAATTTTCAGAAAGAGAAGCCAAAAGTGAAACTATGAGGAATGCAGGCTTCAACACATTAACCCTCAACAACCAAAATAAACCACGTCCAAGAGATGGAGAGTCCCCTCCTCACCCCGATCTTGCCCAGGCTTTGCAGGAGAAGCAAATCAAATTGTGCCAGCTTTAGTACCATGGATTTACCCCCAGTTAGGTGGGAGCCACTGGCTGCACCCAGCCTTCCACCTTCCCTCAGCAGAGCCTGTACCAGGACAAAGGAAGATGAAAGGTTGGCAGCTTGGGTCTGATCATAAAGTCTGGCTTCAAATAAACTGTTCTACAGTGGTGTTACCTGAGCAAAGGCAGAAATTCCTTCACTTTTAGAAAGGGAGAATCAGGGAATCTCATTCCAGCTTGCTGAGGACAAAACATCCTTGCAGTCATTTGCAGTAAGACCTCCCAGTGATGTCAGAACACAGGAGCTGCCTCTTGGAACTTCAGGAAGTTTCTGCTCCCCTCAAAACCACAAAGATTTGCTTGAAATTTGAATTTGTTTCATAACAAAGCAAGCTTGACAGAAGAATCTTCCACAGCAATAACTGCACAGACCAACTTGTTAAAGAATCACCTTCCACTTGGGCACAGAACTGAATTACAGCACTAGACAAGCATACAAGCCACTTCCAACAAGAGTATCTGATTTCCCTTATCAGCAGAAATGACTTAAACCCACAGATTATGCACTCAGGAGGCTGAAAACCTACTTCAAAGCCAGATAGTGATGAAGCCACGGGCTCTCAGAGCTGTGTGGCACAGCACAGTGTGAGCAAAAGGGCACCTAGACACTGCCCAGGGCTGCCAAAACCACCCTGGAGCCTGGCTCACGTGCAGGGCAGCAACCTGGGACAAAAGCTGGGTTTTGCTCCATGGCAGAGGATGGACCTCAGGCTCACAGTTCACTTTCTGTGCAAGCTGCACTCTGAGGAGTGAACTCAGGTCTGGACAGGGCAACTGGAGCGTCCCACTAATCACCCCAGCCAGGCTCCCAAATGTCACACACGGCCATTAGCCCCAGCTTGGTGACAGCACGTGGCAATGGGCCAAAGATCAAACAGCAATGGGTGCCACTCTGATCCCTGCTGCTCCATCTATGCAAATCAAACTCGTTCCTGGTGCCAACAGGCAGCACCAAGGGCTCAGGTCCCAGAGACTTCGGAGACAGATCCTGCCCTCGGCACCAATGCGGCCCTCATGTGTGACAAGTAACCGTGGCTGTCACCAGCTCTCAAAGCAGGGGACAATGGAGTATTTTTGGAGCACAGACACTGCTATTTTGAAAGCACTTCAGCGCTGTAGTACCCAAATTCTAATTGTGGCTGCTGCTTTGCTTTGCCACCATAAATCCTGTTCCGAGGGAGTAAGACAGCAGCCAATACATGAGCGTAGGCATTGCACAACTGGGCTTCTACAAGCACTTGGTGTGAAGAATAATGTTCTTAAAAGATTTAATTTCTAGGGAATGTTTAAATACTGAAGAGTAAACACTGAGTCAGAGACACGCACTAAATACAGGTAAATGCAGCAGGGGCACGTGGAAGCAAAGCCGCAGCCTGGAATTCTCTCAATGCCTCTCCTTGTACATGGGAAATTCAGGGCCCACAGAGAACAAAGCCTCTTTTATATGTGCAGAAACTGCAAGAAAACAAAAACCAAACAAATACAGCCAACCTACAGATCCGTTTGGGGGTCTTAAACCCAGCCTGCAGCACACAGCTTGGCATGTCTGAGTTCTGGGTATTTGAGCCGTGCCACATGTACAAAGGCCAGGTCAGGCAGTGAGTACTCACAGCTCAGGAGACCACTGAGTAACAGCAGCACAGAGGAGATGGGCCCCTGGCCACTGCAAATGCCTGGGGAACTGCTGTGCATCTCTGGGAATGCACCAGTGGCTGTGACCACCACTGCTCCCCTCCTCAGACATACATCAGGCTCAAAATACATCGCTTTTCCCTCATCACAGGATTTCCTACTTCCAAGCAGCAGGTCAGGACTTACTGCACCAGGACACTGACCACACGTTTCCATTTGCTTTCAGTAGAACAAAAATATTTACTTTCACAAGCACAAGCTGATGTGCTACTAAATCATTTCACTTAGCCTAGACCTAACAGTCCAGAGAGAGCCATGGAACAGCAAAAGAACTACGTATTAAGGTAACTCTCCAGTGCCAACAGCCACAAAACAGAGGTGTGTTTTCCTTGTCCACACAGCCCAGGGCACTTTCTGATCCCAGCCTACCCTTCCCAAAGTGCAGCAGCAGGAATTCACGCTGCTTGGCAGCATCCAGCAGGAGTTGGGAGCACGGAGCTCCCTAGCACATCAGGGCTCGTGTTAGCCCCCTCACACAGGAACAGGCACAGCTGGGGCTCACCAAACCCCTGTGACCTCAGGAACAGCACAGGTCAGTCCCAGGCACGGCTTTCCCTGACCACTGGGGCTTGCCCAGCACCTGCTCACCCCTGCCCTGCTCCATGTCACAACAAAACCCTCAGCCAAGGGATTTTTTGCCTCCTCAGATGGGAAAAGGGACCACAGATAGTTCTCTGCAAACTTGGCAGGCCATGTGGGAACTGATACAGCCAGGGTGGGCAAGCTGGAGCCAGGAGAACAATTTTGGCTCCTAAACTAGAAGCCTGAAAAATTGGAAGTGGCGCTCCATTTGTTTAAATTACCTTCTGAAACCATGCTCCATATGTGGGAATAAACAGTCACTCTGGTAGCCCTAAACACAACCAGGAGTAAATTGTTCCAAGATGCACATCTGCACTTACCAAAGATCAGACAAAAGGGCTGCCAAGGCAGGGCTTCATTTCCCTTACAGGACTTTGTTTTAAGAACTCTTAACTGAAAATGGCAGCCCAGAAGGGTGCTGTGTATGGAACAGACCACCATCACCCCTGCCTCAGCAAATGCTGGTCTCAGTCTGTCCTGCTGCCTTGGAATCACAAATTGTCCAGGCTGGAAAAGCCCTCTAAGATCAGTCCAATGACACTGCCAAGGCTACCACCAACCCATGCCCCCAAGTGCAACATCTACATGGCTTTAAAACACCTCCAGAGGTGGGGACTCCACCACTGCCCTGGGCAGCTGCTCCAGGGCTGGACAATGCTTTCAAGTGAAGAAATTTTCCTTTAAATCTCCCTTGGCACAACTTGGGGCTGTTTCCTCTCCTCCTGTCCCTGCTCCCTGGGAGCAGAGCCTGACCCTCACCTGGCTGTCCCCTCCTGTCAGGGAGTTGTGCAGAGCCAGAAGATCCCCTCTGAGCCTCCTCTTCTCCAGGCTGAGCCTCATCTGCTCCTGGGGCTCCAAACCCTTCCCCAGCTCCACTGCCTTTCTCCAGACATGCTCCAGCACCTCAGTGACACTTAGAAAGCAGATTTTTGTTTTTCTGCATATCCACAAAAAACCACAATAAAATTCAAGATCCAGACGCAACTCGAAGTGACTATTTCTCATCATAAGGATGACAGTCCCATCTCGAGGGAGCAAGCCTGCTGCATCCCTGTGAACACAAAGCCAATGCAGGGCAGGTTTTTCACACACAGTTTCTTACATGGTCCCCAAGCTCGAGTGCTTTAAAGCCCTCATGCTGGGGCTGTACAGTCAGAGGCAGCCAGCAGCTCATACTGTACAGCTATCGGGTGACATGCCCAGTAAAACAAGCTGCCTGTTCTAAACCTGGACTATCACAAGACCACTACAAATGTCAGGCCCAGCCCCAGCACCACAGGGAAAACACAGAGTGTGCCCCAGGACCTGCAAGGGATTAAGCACAGACCTTCTGCTTCGAGGCTTCATTTGCAATTCTGCTTATCTGGGGACATGCACACTGGTCAGGGCACATCTGGAGTGGGAGAGGTGGGAAGCTGATTTAACAACCAGTCCTGGGCAAGGGATTTATTGCAGCTGTACAAGAAAACACGGAAAAGTGCAGCAATCCAAAAACGCTGCCTTGCTCATTCACACTTGATATCAACATTTACCCAAATTATTTCCTTGCTTTCGTGTTCAGAGAAGGAGCTGGGAAAGGGCTGGAGCCCCAGGAGCAGCTGAGGGAGCTGGGAAAGGGGCTCAGCCTGGAGCAAAGGAGGCTCTGGGGGCCCTTGTGGCTCTGCACAGCTCCTGACAGGAGGGGACAGCCAGGGGGTTGGGTTCTGCTCCCAGGGAACAGGGACAGGAGCAGAGGGAATGGCCTCAGGCTGGGCCAGGGGAGCTCAGGGTGGACACCAGCAGGAATTTTTCCATGGAAAGGGAGCTCAGGTCTTGGAGGTGTCCAAGGAAGGACCAGACTTGGCATTCAGAGCTATGGGCTGGGAACAAGGTGGGGATAGGGCCCAGGTGATGATCCTGGAGGTCTTTTCCAACCTCAGTGACTCTGGGATTCTGTGAAATATTGAGTGCTCAGCTTTCAGGGAGCTGATTTACACCTTAACTGCATTCTTCCCCGCTTAAGCATTTTTAATCATTTAAGACACCTGCAACAGCTGAAATACCAAAGAAAACAGTGATGTTATAGGGAAAATAAGACATTAGAGCTGGATAAAGGTTCCTGAGCACCAAGCCTTGCATGTGGCTGCAGAGCCATCCACGAGAGCTGTGCAGCTCTGCTGAGCACATACTGAACCAATTACACAGGAGCCTCCCAAGACCCACACAACCTCGGGAGCTATCACATTATAGATCCTTATGTAAGGCACAGTGACGTAAATCCAGGCTCCCTTGACACACAGAGGGTGCGAGATGAGCGAGCCTGCAGGAATTTCAGATCATATTTCCCATCTCCCCTATTCATTCATTTCTATCATTTGCCATGACCTTGCTCTCCAGGGACATATATCACCAGAAGGAGATAAATGAGATTTCTATTAATTTGAATGATAGCAGCAAGAAACTAAAGGCACCGTCTCACTAGGCTGATTAGTATTTTTTCTCTCTTCAACTGCAGAGGAAAACAAAGGCTTATTTACCAGCTGCAGGACTGGCCACACTAACTGATGGGTGTTCTCAGTGCCAGCAACCAGATCAGCTTATTTCAGTTCAATCCCAGCACTCGGATGCAGGAAGACATCAGCCATCAGGAGAGAGGAGATCCTGCATGCCCAAGGATTGCTTTTTACTTTGTTCAGAACGTGCTCAGGCCAGGACTGCTCTCCACAGCCTGCATGGAACACGCAGAGGCTTGTTCCTGCTCCGGCCCAGCTGGGTGAGGGGTGCTGCTCCCCAAACCACAGCATGTGCTGTCACTTTGCCAGGAAAATCACCCTCAGCAAGGCATCTGCCCTGGGTGTCTGCCTCGTGCAGTTACAGCTGTGCTAAGCTGGGGTAGAGTGAGGAGAGGGAAGAGTTGAGTAGAGCCAGCACAGCCAGAGGTTTGTGTGGTGCAGGAGAACATTTGTCTCTGCAGCAACGAGCTCTGTCATGCTAGCCTGACTTTCTATGATTCAGGTACAAAATGAAAATGAGTTTCTATTCTAGCTCGTACCAAAAATTCCATAAATGCAACAGCTGCCGCAGGAAAAACAAGAATTTTTCCCTGGTCACAGAATGTGGTAGAGTCTCAGACAATAAATGTGATATCACAGATAACTATAATGGTCCAGGACCAATATGTGCACCTTATAAACAGCCCACAAGGCTGCCAGGGAGCAAACCATCAGCATTGCCATCAGCAAGGCTCCACAAAAACATACTTCTTACAAGCCACAGCTTCTATGCACCACATTCCTCTGCTCACTCCCAGACACAACCAGCAGGCTCCGAGGTCAAACTACAAAAGCTGCTATAAAGTCATTAGCTGCACCCTCAGATCACAGCCTGTGTATTCCAGGGAGCTGCAAAGGACAGGACCATCATTCCAGCAGGATTAACAACTTGGAAATGCTTAAAATTAAAAAAAAAAAAAGTCACATTAAGAGAAGATAAGTGTTTAAAGAATAGTTTCACACCCTAACACAGGTGAATACAACTGCAGGGCCAGCTCACAGGGCTGGTGTAGCCAAACAGTTCAATGGCCACAGAGGTGACTGGAGCCAGGGGACATGAAGGGACTGATGTCACCAGGAGAGCAGGACACAAGGTCACTGCACACAGAACACCCCAATGGTTCACAGTCCACAACTCCCCATGGGCACAGAGCATTCCAGCACTGCCCAGCTGAAATCATTCCCAGCTTACTGCTCAGAACAACTCATCCAGGACTGCAGCTCAGCAGTGCACAGATAAAAGCCCTGGAAACCAGCCCGGGAGCAGGCACAGCGCTCCAGGAGGAGCAGGACAGGCAAGCAGCTCTGAGATAAGGTGCACACCGAGGGCAGTTTCACAATAACCAAGAAAAAATCAACCCCACATCGGCAAGTCTTGAGGAACAGCCCAGAATTATCTCCCTGCAAACCTTCTGGGATCCACTCATCCCCACAGTCGTACCACAGCCACCCAGGCTGTGATTCTGGCAGCTGTGAGGCTGAGCTGTGCTGCTCACACAGAACATGTGCTGCTCACTCTTTTCCTGCCTTTCTTCTGGGCAGCAGCTTTGCAACCTGCAACTCTCCAAGGAGCAGCGATAGAGGGATGGAACCAGGAACCACTGCAGGGATGGCACTCCATCACAAATGGGCACAGGCAGCTACAGAGCCCCAAGCACAGTCCCACGGCTCAATGCCAAACCAGTCTGAAAGCCCAAACAGAGCTGCAAAACAGCTGTTGAAGCAGAATAAGCACCTGAGCAGGTGAAGATCAACCTGCTCCCACCCCACGCTTCTGCCAGTGCTCTCCTGTCCTTCCCCCTTGTGTTCATCAGCCCTGCTCTCCAAGGGGAAGCTGGTGAGCTGAGGGTAAACAGCTCTGCTCAGTCCCTCTGGGGAAAAAGAAAGAAAAAAAAGCTTTCCAACGTCACTGAAATGGAATGTGAGGGAACCAAGTGCACTTGTAGGGGGAGAGAAAGGACAGCCTCACACTCCAGCCTGTGTGTACACAGCACTGGGCTGGAGAAGGCACACATGGAGCATCCAACAGTGCATCTGCTAAAGATCCCTTCAGCTCTGAGGGTCTGAGGAGATATTTTGGTTCATAGAAAAGTTATGTTAATCCAATGAATCATTTGATAGGAATGTACAGTCATCCAATGCAATGGAAAATGTAGAGATTTGAGTGTTCAATGTACGCATCCAAAATAAAAGGTTAGGGTAACACTTCTTCCAAAGGCATTACTCATCCCTGCCTCAGCTGCACAGCCCTGCAGAGGTGTGCAGGAAGAAGGATGAGCAGCGTCAGTAACGTATCAGCTGCAGTACAAAACCACCAGGTAAGAGCCATAAAAAGCAGAAAGCAAGACCTAAACCACCCCTGAAGTAAGGAGTCTTTGTGCAGCAGGGCCACCTCCTCACCACTACAGCTCTGAGTGGGTGCTATGACCTCTACCCCACTCTCACAGCATCCCAAGACATTCATGGAATGGTGGGACTCGCCCTTCCACAAGCATTAAAAGAAATTCCCTGTCTCAGAGAGGTGACAGGGATTGCTGAAGCACTGTAGCTATTTACCTAAGAAGAAGGAAGAGAAGAATGCAAGTCTTGGTTGAAACCAGCAGGAATTCTGTATTACACACAGGCTTTCCTGGGCTCCTAAAGCTACACTCCAAAAGAGCACTCGGACACAGATCAGAGTTTTTGCAGCGGCTGCTTAAGGACATTTATTTACAGAGGTGAAGCACCCCAGCAATTCTAAATACAGCCCATTCTTCACTAGGTAGGGGTTATTTACAAGGCCATGACATGTTATGATGTAAGAGGTACACACAAGCACATGACTCCCTCACACAGCCCGTTCCGCTGGAAATCTGGGAGACAGGCAGTGGATTCACCCCAACAGGAGGTAAGCTGGAATCTCTCCCATGCCACACACCCTCCTCAAACCCCTCCTCAACTGCACTAGGCTCTGCTGAGAAGCAATGCAAGGAAAAGAGCATATGGATAGATCCAAAGCTATTCTGAATCACTGCTGGCTGCCAGCAGACATATTGCTGTCATTAGCCTCTAGCTCAGTTGCAAGATTTGTTTCTGAAAAGTCTTTGAGCCAACAGATTAAATAAAGCTCAGACCCTTCCTCTTCCACAAGAGCTGATAGTCTCCTCAAGGGGTGGCTGGTGTTTGTGAGGAAAACACTCATGCCTGCACACACGAGGGTGATGCAGCTAATCAAAACAACTCCTGCACTCACTGCCAGCTCAATTCTATCATTCCTATCGATCCTCCAGAGAAAATCTGCAGAGATCAGCGTTTATTTACCCCAAACCCTGGGCCAGGGAATGGTGTGCCCCTCTCCTGGCACTGGGGTCACCATTCCCTGCCCCAGCACCTTCCCAGCCGTGCTGCCTGACCTGGCAGCCCCGCGGAACCGGCTCATTAACTCAAAAGCGCTTGGAAATAACTGCAGGTTACTGCCCAGGGTTTTCTGTATCTTTTATCTAAACAAAATGCTACAGGACCAGGCTTGTTTGGTGCAACAACGCCCTTGCAGCTTCTACTCCCAGTAGCAAGGGAGCAGTTAGTTCTGCACACCTCACCTGGCTACCTTTTGCCATCTTTTATGAATCAAGGCCTGAAAAAATTAAAAAATATATTCTATCTTCTGAACTGTGAAGCGAAGACACCCCTTTTCTTTATTCATACATAGCAGGACTGTCCCCCACCAGGTTCCTATAAACTCCTCGTGGTTGAAGCTTTACTGGAAACCAGGCTTCCTTACCTTGCTAGTTTTCCGTATTTCTCTCATTAAGCAATTTAGATACTCAAATAGTAAATCAGAAGTGAAAGTAAGGCTCTTAATCACCAGATCTAAACAACACTGGTTTTTGTCATCTCGTAACTCCTGATAACCACCATCTTCTGGTCCAAGCTGTCTCACACACTGCATTATCTTTACACCTTCACTTGTCTGAAGGAGGTCAAACAAACACACTTTACTTTCCTTGCAGAAGACTGGTAGTACTCCTGTGGCTGGTTAATACTTGCAGTGGGATGAGGTCTATTATTTCTCTAAGTTCTGGTAATTCAGCTGTAAATAACCACAAGCCCTGTCCTAAAAACAGTCTAAAAGAGACAAGGCGAGTGCAGGAGCCCCAGCAGTGGTGAGGCACAGTCAGCAGCACAGCGCTGCTGCCAGTTACTCCTCAGTAACTCACTGCTGCTCGAGATGTGCTTCATCCAGCAATTCTCAACACAAAATACATAAACAGACCCTGGAGCACAGATGGAAGCTGATCACTCTCCCCTCCCAGGGGAGTTCCCTCATCACTAGGCTAAAAAATCATGTTCCCTCTTGCTTTCAGCCCTTTGATGATACAAATCTTAAGTTCCTTCCTACACAGTGCTCCGGTTTCAACATGAGAGGCAGAGCCTCTCCTCCCTCCTCAATGGGTAGCTTGAGGATTTGGGCACTCTCAGAACTGGAGTCAGGGTTGCCCCAAGGCTCGAGGAGATACCTCACCTGGTATCACACTAAGTGCTCTCCCCTAGCTGCCTTTCACTCAGCCACAGGGTACAGTGCTCATCTTCCACTGAGGACATGGCTGCAGAAGACCACAGAAGCACTGACCTTCCCTGCCCATGGATTTGCTCCTCACATGAGAATAGGATGTTGAAGGAAAAGGTCAAGTTCTTGAAGAGCAGAAGTCATTCAGGTTTTCTCCTCACAGCAAATTGCAGCTGTACAACAGCATTTTGCCACAAGGTTTTTTTCAGGACTCCCACCTTGACTGCTCATGATTCTCCTCTACAGCTGGGATTCACACAGCACCTCCTGCACCTGCCTGGCCAGCTTCAGGGTGTGCTGAAGGGATCAGGGGAGCTGAAGCCTCTCCTCATCCTCCCTTGCCCAGCTGCACGGCTCAGTGCAGTGTTCCATGAACAAGGACAGGGAATCTCCACTCCAGGTACTAGCAGAGTGCAGGCAGTTCATGGGCTTCAGGTCACAGAAGCAGCGGATCTTGTCACTTGAATTATACTTTAAAAAATCCAATTGAAATTCAAGCTCTATCACAGCCTTGCACTGCAGCTTCTCAGAGTCCTCCAGCCGTTTGTTCTCTCCAGGGAAGACAGATAGGTTGCCAACCAAGACTGCACTGTGGGATTAGCCAATGTTTATGAAGTGCTTTAAAGATTAGAAGTGTCACCTATGTGCTAAATATTTCTCTGGCACTATCAGCTTGAACAGCACCCGAGTATCTTGTATCTCCTCCTGCTGATCTTGAGCTGGTTGCCGAAGGCGTCACTCAACCTGACTCCCAACCACTGCGCTTGGCACTAATTCCAGGGGCGGTTTGAGACATAGGAGAGGACAGAATCAAGGAACCACTTAAACCCTAACTTCTGAAAACTACTAGCAGAGTAATGACAGCAATATCACCGGGAGAGGCTTAGGGATTTATGTTTTTACAACATTTTCATATGTGTGTGTGAGATGGAACACCCTGGCATGAAGCCCAACTGTGCAGAGAGAGGAACTTGCCCCAGTCACCCAGATGGAACTGGCTGGGCAATGGCATGAAAAGGTACTTTGTACACATCACTTTGATAGGAAATAAGTGGATCCAAACTCATTCATTTGCCTCAAAGCTTTTGGCAATGCTCTTTCAGTACCTGGATTAAGAAACTGAGTAGTGAGCGCACAGAACAGCATTGCTGTACACACACAGACCAAATTGCAGGGATACCCCTCTTTTCCTGCCTTTCTTCCTCTTGTTCCCATTTCTCTTCCAGCTAGAATACAGACAGAGCCTGTGTCAAGACCTTTCTACTGACATCCCACAGAGCCAAGGTACAATGCTCAGTGTTTCCCATTGGCACACCTTTTGTTACCCAGATCCCATCCATCCTCTGAGGACTTACATTGCATATAGATTCAGAAACATCCAAAACACAGTGCTTAGCCTTCCCCTCAGCCTCTACATTTTACCAACAGCAGCAAAGTCCAACAACTATTATCAAGCAGTCAAAAAAATGAAACATTCAATTCCAAGAGTTTACTCTGCACTGCAGAAAGAGAAAAACAAAGCTGGAAATCCCTCACTTTATAAACAACAGCTCCTCTGAAAGCACTATCAATAGGAAGTTGTTGCTCTAAACTGTGTACACATTTGCCTCACAATTTGCCAACAATGAGGAAAATGAACTCCACGGAAGGATTCCCACACTGGGAGCTCAGTGTTGTCACCCGAAATGGATGCTGCCAGGGCCAGAGCAGCAGGACCGTGCCAGCAGGAGCTGATCTGCACCTTTGTTTAGGGCACAACTCTCTTCCTGGCTTTTGGAAGGGCATTTGGGGAAGGAATCCCTCCAAAGATGACAAGGTAGGAGCATGGCAGGAGGCAGAGCACAGCTGAGGTGACAGTACTATTCTCACAGAGCTTTAATGGTTTCTGTGTGACAGAAGGAGTGGAGCCTGCCGAGGTGCCCTGCTCGGGATAACCCCAGCCAGGTGTAGTGCACATGGCTTGGGCTGTGCAGGTCACAGTGGCTGACAGCTGCCTCCAACCCGGGGTGACTCACTCAAGTCACACATCATAAACACTTCTTAGTCCAGCCCTGAATTAGGGGCTCTGAGAAGTCAAACAAAGCTCCTGTGACACATGCCATTCCTGCAGAGCCACTCGAAGCCTCTCCTGAAACCAAAGGATCAAAGCAAACAGAGGACTGGAATTGCGTTCAAGATCTTCAAACACATTTAAGATAAGAAGAAAAAAGCCTAGCAAAAACCAAAAAGCTATCTTAATCACCATTTTAATTGGGAGTTGATACTCCTATTCTAACAAAACCACTGGAGCATCCTCCTAGCACTGAGTCCTGGATGCACAGCAGAGGTTTCCACCAGCGAGGGGCAGGAGGCACTACGGCAGACTGTGCAGGGCAGCCTTTGTTCTGGGACCCGGTGAGGAAAACATCTGCCAGGCCCAAAGCACCGCTCCCTGGGAGGCGACAGGATCTGACCTGGGAGCACAGGAAGCAAGCTTTGTTCCAGGCAGCAGGGAAGGCGGTGCTACCACACCGGCACTGCGCAGGGTTTGGGGCTTTGGAGACCAGCAGGTGGTAAAACAAGAAGCGTTCTGCTGCTCACCTCAGACGGAGCTGAGCTGCTCTTGTTTGGACAAGCACGTTTGCTCTGGTGACTATTTGAATGATGATTCACTCCAACAAGCCGGGGCACCCCACCACACACAGCCCCGAAGTGCTGACTTAGGGCTTGGGATGCAAATCCGGCAGGAAGCGGCGCTTCCCAACCAGGGCCACCCAGGCCTGGTCACTGCTGCCATTACCCTCCTCCAACTGCAGTCTCAGCCTGGATGATGAATCCAAAGAGACAATGACAAGAACAAGAAAATTGTGTGCAATACTCTTGCTCTTAGAGCACTTCTAAAGTTGCTATTTTTTCCTTTCAATATTCATGCTCTGCAAAACTGACAGCCCAACTGCGAGCTCCTTGTGTGCCTTCAAGGGACTCGGGGCAGGCGGGTGCTGGGTGCCTGCCCAGCACCCTGTCCTCGTCTCAGGAATGCTGCCCAGCACCATCCCTGCCTTGGAGGCGAGCCTGTGGCCACCCCGCTGGTGGCAATCCTCCAGCCACTTCCACTTTTGTCTCCCCAAGCATGTGAGAGTCACAACCCATGACGAGCCGGGCCGTAATTGCTGTATCGATTTCGACGTTCCTCCAGCCAGAGCAACGCCTGTAACTGTAAACCATAAACCTTTTAATATCCCGCTCAATTATGAGGAAAACAACTCCTGAGCAGCAGCAAGGCAGGAGCATCATTCAGGGCTTGCTGCTGAGCCTGGCTGGGGATGGCCAAACCACACTGAGAGACACTGTCAGGTGGACAGAGCACAGACAGCCCTTCCACATGTCACTGGCAATGTTAGTACTCTCAACTCTTTCTGTGCTGACCTCACCAAAGAGCTGAAAACACTGGAACACATGGAATGAGAAGACAGATAAGCAAACTGATGGTGTGCCATTAGAACGTGACTTAGTGCTCGTGCAACCTCTAGGCTGCTCACAAATCCAAGAGAAAGAACGGAGGAATTAAACAACTATGTCTGGGCATGTCACACAAAGAAGCCTAAAACCTCTCTGTTATTTACAAACAGTTTCAGGGAAAGGGAAACAATCTGAATGACTGTGTGGCATTTAGAAAACTTTCCCATCCGCTGCAAAAAGCACAGAATCATGGAGTATCCTGAGTCAGAAGTGACCCATGAAGTCCAACTCCTGGCCCTGCACGGGACAGCCCCAGGAATCCCACAAGAGCATTGTCCAAACACTGCTTGAGCTCCTGCAGCCTTAGGGTTGTGGGCACTTCCCAAGTCAGGTGCTTTGGTGACATAAGAATGGGATCAGTGGAGCACACTTCTAATCCCCAACTCCAAATCCTGATGCTGGTCACCTTACCAGCCCTTTCCCCAGGGAAAGAGGCAGGTTTGGAGACACTCAGCCTGGAGAAGGCTCCCACCTTGTGTGCAGACCTGACCCGCTTTTGTCTCGCTGTGCTGAGAGCCAGCCAGGCTTTGTTGCCATGGTGAAAGCTCTGACACGTTTAGTTTTCCCACTAATTTCCTGCTGCACTAAAGCGACTGCTGCTCTGCACCTCACTGCCATGGCACAGCAACAAGGAACCCCAATGCCCCCAGAAACAGGGAACAGATTCAGCCACGGGCTGGTCACCGTCAACAGCACTGTCCAGGCAACTTTAGTTACATCTCCTAAATATTCTAAACCCATCTGCCTTTAAGCCCTACAAAAGTTCAAGGGATTTGACCATCACTTGAAAAGGAACTAGACAATTTAGTGATCTCATAATTAGGGGCGGTATCCCACCTTACCTTAAAAGAAGGTGGTGCATTTCAAATCCCAGACTGCAGTCACCAAACCACCACATTTTCCTCTGGGTTCGAATGAAGGGGTTGAGTTCATTCCTGACTCTATCAATGGTAAGTGAAAACAAGGATCCAGTTGTGTCTGTGGAACCAAACTGGGACCAGCAGCACACACACATGAGGAAAAGCAGAGATGAAGGCCCACACTGTCAGCTGATGACTCAGAAACTGCACAAGCGCCCACTGAGTGGGAAAATACCTATAGTCAGCCTTCACTTGTCATTTTACTGTGTAATGGGAGTCTCAGCTTGGATGAAAAACACATGAATATTTTGTTCTGACTAAGCACAGGTTTCCCCATGTACCTCAGCTCTGCCAGGGCAGTGGGCATACGACACCCACGCTGCAGCAAGGGGGAGGGAGCAACTGTGATTTCCTTCTCCACCATCTCTGCACTTCGTTTCTAACATAAACCAGCTGAATTAACCAGCAGAAAGGGAAAGTCTTTGGATATTTTTTTAATCTTACACTTCTCAGAGCAGCTCAGGGGAAAAACAGCCTCAGTGGAAGCCAAATATTAAAATCCTTGTACAGAGAATGAATCAGAATGATTTTTATTGGTTTCCAATGAGATTGTGCTTGAAAACAAACAGTTGCTGTACGACTGACAACCCCCTCACTGTGTCAGAGAGATGGGAGAACATAGATGGGTTTGTAGAGCTGAGAACATGCTCCTTCATGGCTGCTGGGGAGCAGTTCGATTTCATTAAAGGTACATCTACATGTGCAAAGAAATAGAGCACAAGCTAAGCTGTATCATAATGGGTTTGCTCAAGGAGTCCTCCGACCTCCAAAACTGCTGAAAGCAGCCACAGCTGCTCCAGCCTCGGGCTGCAGAGGACACCGGCTACACCAGGAGCTTCCCGCAAAAGAGCACCATTGTCTGCCAGCCACCTGGGAACGAGCAAACCTGCTGTAAATCACCCAGCACATGATCCTTCCTCTGTCCAAGGCAGGGGAGAGGCCGGGACAATTCCCGGCAGCAGCGGTGGCTCGGTGGGAGCCGGGAAGAGCCGTGCAGGCTGCCCGGAGCCCGTCCGTCAGCGGCACTCCAGCCAGGCTGATAACCTTGACAGAGCCACTTGTGAGATTACAGCCCAAGGATTTCCTACAAGCACATCCAGAGAGAAAGGACTAAGTACCAAGACTAATACTTTTCATCTTTGGTTGCTGTGAGCCTAAATGGAATTTTGGGGCACTCAGAGACATGATCACACTATCACAGTGACTTGACAAACGCAAACCCTTTCCTGTAGCACTAATTATTTCAGCTGAAAGGGGCACAGACAAACATCTTTAAGAATTTAGATATACATGTGACAAAAGGTATTTTTTCCCCTAGTTTCTTCACTGTCACGGAAGACTGTATTGTAGAATCTAACTGGCTCTGCCTACCTGGCAAGGGTACCCTGAGCATCAGCACTGCTCCAGACTCTTGTGAGCCTGCAGGAGCAGTGTGACACCTGAACAGACTGTATCCTTCCATTCCACACACAGGAACCAGCTCCAGTTAGGCTCAGTGCTGCAATTCAGTGTGTTATCTGATCCCACTTCACACGCAATGACACACAGCTCATAAACGTACTCCTTCCATTAGGAACACTTTATGTTGCGAAATGCCACAATTAGTTTTTAGGCATCAGCTTCAATGTAGCTGCCTTCACCCAACAGCAAGAAGCCTCTGGGCTCCAAAGATACTGTCCCCGGAAAAGGGCCAGAAACACACCCGGAAGTACCTGATGAGCCTGAACACAGGCAAAAATTCAGAAATGCTTCAGGTTACATGACAGCAGATCCCAGAGCCTTAAAAAAAACCCTAGTGCCCACAGTGTGATGGCCATTGGTCTGTCACACACCCATCCCTGCTATCCTCCATACACATTCCAAAGGTATTCCTGCAATTAACACTCTGCACAGGACAGAGGTTACACAGGAAAAGGCACAGCTGAAAGCCCAAGACAGCCAAAGAGCCAGGACAAGCAGAGACTGACTTGCGTAGGTAAGGAAAAGCCTGGAAAAAATGTGTCTTCCCTTCTGCTGCAGAAATCCACGCACAGCCTTGAGAACACCTCGCTGCGTCCCTCTCATTCAGAACTCCTTCCAACAGGACCAACCACATTTTAAAAGTTATTGGAAGGAGACAAGAAACATCCATCTGCTTGCTGAAAGGCAGCAGACGCACACAGCCTCCAAATCCAGACTTTAATTGAAACACTTCAATGTGCTGCCGCGGCCCCGCATTCTCTGTATTCCCAGTAGTGCCGAGGCGTGCGCTCAGCTAATGGAGCTCTGACAGTCGTCCTGGGGCTGGCTCCCTGTCAAACCACGCTGGCCTCCAGCTCTGGGCCCGCAGTTGCACGCTGATACCCCACAGACTCCTTTTCTTCTAAACCATCTTCCAAATGCACTATAATTAATGTCCTATAACTGCAGTCGACGCTTTAAGGAGATGAAGGCAGAGCCAAGCCATACAGGAGAGTGGCAAACGTGGAGGAGATCCCGAGCTACAAAGGCAACACCCAGCTGGGCAGTAGGGAACAGCCACCTCCTGCATTGCACAACAGCAGCGCTCAGGCCAGTCCCTTCACCCATCTGCAAACCAAGGCCGTAACTCAACACACGCAGGCCACTCCTGTCAGCAGGCCCCAGTCAGGCAGCCAAGGCAGGATTTGGGAAGCTGGTTGGTTAGCTCCCACTCCAGTCCCTGGGAAGACATGGCTGGTTTCTCTCTGTGGCCCAGCTGACCTGCTGCAGGCTGTGCTGAATCACCCTCTGGACAAACCGACCCCAGTGCTGCCATCCCAGCGCCAGGTGAACCAGAGCCCGCAGCTGCTGCACCTTGCGCTGCGCCAGAGCACGCCTGGGCTCTGCAGCTGCGTCCCCACCTCACTCACCCGGCTCCTGCAGACAGCTTCTCAGGAGCTGCAGCTCCCAAATCCCATGGGGAGGTTCCCCAGTGCTGCATTTGCCTCCAACAGCCGTCACAAACCCTGCACAGCCAGCCACTCCTGCACACACTGCAGCTGAGGGGCACCAGCCAATACTCGTATTTACATCTTCATTTCAAACCTTCCATGGCCAAAACAAGTCCAAGAAGAGCATCTGCACTCCTGCCACTGATTTACAGCCCAAAGTGCAGGCCAAAGCCCACCTCCCTATGATAAAGTTCCACATCTTGCACAGAGGGATGCTGGAGTCATTCCCAACACACCTGCATTACACAAGGACCAGCTCTTTCCTACAGTTCTTACAAGCCGCAGCTGCCCTGGCTGGAAATTGTCCCCAACACTGGATGCAGAGAATACACCAGAAGCATCAGCAACATTTCTCTGGGATCAGACCACATGCTCTGAAAGGACCAATTCAACACCTGGCCAGGTCCGACAGGCTCCAGCGAGATGCAGCTCTGCTGCTGCTGCTGTGCTGTCCCAGGATCTCCTGCCCATCCTCTGATGCGCAGAGTAGAGCTCAGCTCAGCTCCCCCCACACACAATGGGCTATTTTTGAGCTCAGCGTGTCAGTTCCACTGGCTGTGGGAGTTTGTTTGTGTGGGATAGCATGATTCGACTACTTTGAAACTTGGCTGAAGCCACATAATTCCCTTTTCATGGAACTCATTTGATGGCCATTTAGCAGAGAGGGCGAGGTTCAGCCTCAACTAGAGAGACTTGGGGTCAGAACTACTAGGAAAAGACACATAATGACTAACAATGAATCAGTCTTCAGTGGTTTCTTCATTTAAGTGTTAACACGGCATATTAAACCCCTGGCCTGAGATGAGCAAAAAGGCCCTGAATGCATTAAAAGAGTACAATGGCTTAACTAGAGAATCTCTAAATTGCTCTCTTTAAAACAGTGCAAACTCCAAGCCATCTCAGCCTTTGCTTGTGCAGGTTCAGCTAAATGCAGCATCTGGGGGCGTGCAGAGCACAAGACCCACCATGGTCACACAGAGAAGTCACAACTGTCATGAAAATCTTTTCAGCCAGGGGGAACTTCCACCACAAACTGAATTCTACTGTGCTGGCAATGCTGGAGCAATTTCCCGAAGTGTGACTTTCATGGGGTAAAGCACAGAGTTGTTATGCAATCATCTTGGTGAGAACAAGAAACGGCAGCACCTTGTACAGCCACTGCACAGGGGTGACACAGGACTCAGAGAGAGGACGTGGGAAAAAGCAGCTTACAGCTGCTTCTCTGTGAAAATGTCTAATATCCAGGGAGCCCAGTCTCCCAGCAACACAGTGCCATTTCCTTATTTCCCTCTCACGTAATTCCTCCTTCAAACACAAATGAGGAGACAGCTTCTAGAAACCCTCGTTAGGCCCCTGCAGCATTCAGCAAACCTCTCTGAGATCCTCCTGGAAAACAGACACTCGTCCCTGTCTGTGTCACAGCCCTTCCTCCTCCTGCTCCTGCCAGTGGCATTTCCTCTCAGGGGCAGCCTCTGTACCTGCCCAAAGGTGCCACCACCTCGTTCATCAGGTGTTGATTGTCCCAAAGCTCTGCTACAGCAAATAGTTGGAAGGAAGGGACTCCAGACAGGAGGTGAGAAGCAGCCAGGTTGAAGAGCTACAGAAGTTGTACCCGCCTCACCCCTCAAACAAGCTGAGACACACAGCTGAAAAGTAGTATTCATTATCCTGGCTCTCTGGGAATATTCTCCCTGCCCAGAAGGCTCAGGATGCATGCTACAGGCCCCTTAGCTCACCCCGCTCGCTGACAGCTGGCTCCCCTGTTTCCACCTGTTAGCATCTCAAGAAGCAGTCTTGTCTCCAATTCAATCATGCTCTGGCATTAACATCTTGGTAATCAAATGTTATTTGCTGTAGCAAGAAAAACATTGTAATGAAACCTAAAATGTCAGTACTTCAGCCCACAGTTGATACAGGCAACAGCTCTCGGAGGTTTTAGGAAATACTCCCTCTTATCCCCACTGTGGCAACTCTGCTTAGCCAAAGTTCATTTCTGGCTTTTAGGCTTTTGCTAAATCTCCCCACCAAATGAGAACTAAAATACAACTCTCCTGCAGCACACAAGCGAGGAGAACAAAGGCCCTGTGAGCAGCAGGATAATGCTGCCTGAGGAATAGCCATCCACAGCCATCAGCTTTCCTTATGGCCAGGAGAATCAAGAAGCAGGACAGGTGCAGCACCACCAAACAATGCAAAAGAAAAGGAAAATGACTGATGGGAGGTGACCAGGCGTGGGTCATTACAAAACGCGCGGCACCGGTATTGAACAATTCCATCTGACACGAGGCCGATGAGTCAGGGCAGCGCCGGCACGGGCTTATCACAGGGGCACGCTGGCTGCAGGGAGCAGGGCTCAGTCAGCCCAGAGCCACGTGCCTCGCTGCAGCACAGCCGAGGCAACAGCAGGACACAGCAGCCACCAAGACTTTTCCACCCTCTGGGCTGAGAGCGCTTTGCATCTGAGGAGAGAGATCCAGGCAAGTCGTGGAGCCCCATGTGCTCAGAGACCAGAGGGTACCAAACCAAGCCTGAGCGCTCCCAGAGCAAAGCCCAACTATCCATGAAGTCTGCCAGCCTGCTTTTCATCCTGGTTTCCAGTGCCACAGTGCACATCTCCAAGAACTCTGGTGAAAAATGTCTTTCACTGATGACTCCAGCTCACCCAAAGACAAACCACAGAAACTAAGCCTGTTTTCTCACGGAGGAGAATGTCCTCTCCCAGTGAGGCAGAGCTGCCTCCCGTTCCCCAGAAAACCTAAAAACAATCAGCTCAATTCTAGCCTTCAGTTGTGCATGTGCTGGTAGAAGGGCTGCGTTCTGCCAAGGATTAAGGCATCATGGATTTGGGTTACTATCCAGTAAAACATTCCAGGTACCCCTTAAACAGGATCTCACAACAGACAGCCAGTGAAACTTGCTCCGAGCTTTGCCCATCCAGATATTACTAAAATTTAACTCAAACTGAAGCTGACAGCCAGCCTGCAAAAAGCTAAGAAAGCACAGTAGGAAGATCACTGCACTTGGAAAGGAGCTGCGTTCTCCCAGGACTGTCAATTCGACTTCAAGAGAAAGATGGATGTGAAAGTGACTCCTACCTCCCCGTGAAACACTCCATGAGAGCAGCTCTGCCTCCAGTTACATGGAGCTGATGGAAGGGATGGAACTAGGACAGCAGAGAGCCCTCAAGAGTGCCCAGCATCCCTCTCTGCCCTCCTCAGTCCCACCAGCTCCTGAAGGCTCAAACACAACATCCAAAGGACATGGGAACATAAGGTATGTGCTCCTTGGCACACTCATGAACATTCCCTGACCAGTCCTTATGAAAAAAATGTGGCATTAAAAACAACCCACTGCCTGAACAGAGCTGGAATTCTAATGAAGTCACTTGGATGATTTATAAATGGAAATTCTGTGGAAGACAATTAATTCAGCAGGTCACTCTGAAGATTTTTAGCACAGAAACAAGGGTTTCTTGTAAAAGATGAGAAGAGACAAAAGGAAGGGGGACAGAAGAAGGGATGCAGCAATATGTCCCACAGGTGCCCAGTTCATCCCCGTCAGAGCAGGGGCTCCAGCTCCTGCCCAGCCATCAGAGCAGCTCTGCCAGAGCATAAGAGTCCAGCTTTGCATGGGCAGGGACTGAATGTAAATTGCTGCCTTGGTTAATACGTAAATTCCCAACTGTTCCCTTCCATTCCATTGGCTGCAGCGGAGACAATTATGAATACAGGCCTCCTGCCCTTTGGGATGATTAACATTCCCCTTCCTCAGTGTCCCCAGCACTGCTGACCCACATTCAGCTCCTGAAATGCAGTTCTATGTAAACTGCAATGTTTGGTGTCAGCAGAACGTGCCAGCCCAGCAGGGCTGGGTGCTCTGCTCCCCTCTCAATGCAGTGCTTAACTTCCCAAGGGCCAGGAAAATCCCAGTCCTTTAAGATCAGACCAGGCAGCCTCCACTTCTCTTTTTAGGGAAAAAGGGACATAAGCCAGGAATGCTCCAGCTGTTATCTAGAGCTGTCATTTCAAAGTCCACTTGACCTAGTAAATGTCCATTGGAAAAGAAAACAGGATCCAACACTCATCCACAGAACATCTCTAATTCCAGGCTCAGCAACGGACACCAGCCCACATTGTCACTAATTTCACCTTCTGAAAAAGGCACACAATCACGGGGTGCATCTATTTCCAAGCTCACGCAGACATTCACAGTGGAATTTCGTCTGAGACAGCGGAGGAGCACGGTTCCCAAGGAGGGGCCATGACAAGCAAACCCGCTTTTCTCTAAGAGAATGTGACATGGGGTCAAGTTTGTGCACGGATTTGGTGGCTATATTTGAACTGCCCGGCTCTCTTACGCAGCTACTACTGGAAGAGCAGGATCACCTCAGGCAGTAACTGGGCTGTGCTTGCGTTTGGTGATCAAAGAATTCTTTCAGATCCCTAAATGGGATCACTTTGCCAAGGTTTTACTCACTTCCAAGTTGTTTCTATTAAGTCAAAGTGTTAAAAAGTGTAACTGTGATGAAGACAAGCTTGCAGTAGCATTATTTTGTATTTCTGCTGCCAGTCAAAGACACTGCCCCATAAGGATTTGCCTTTTCCAATGCATTTACATCAACACCTCCCCTCTAACCTCATGAGTCCCAGAGCCTGAACCAAGCAGCTCCTTTCTCCTTCTCTACTCCTCTCCCAGAGCCAACAGCAACAGCCCTGTCAGCGAAGGAAAAGTACTGGATCCACAGTGCTCAGGGTCTGCAAGCAGAATCCAATCCATTCACTCCAACTCCTCTCCAGAGGCTGGGATTTGAAAGGAAACCTGACCTTGGAGTTGAGAAAGCTTCCAGGTCAAGTTTCAGCTCCAAGCTATCCCAGCTCAGCTGAACAGATGGCAGTTTTTCCAACACAGGTATTTCCCCAGGCTCAGGGAGCTCCCAGAGTTCAGATGGACAGGATCTCCTCCATGCAGGAAATGTGCTGCAGGTCAAACCTGCTGCTCCAGAGCCCCCAGCACCTCACCATCCTACCAGAAAGCCTCTTCCTGAAGTCCACAACCCACCCTCGGTCACTCCAGGGCAGTAGGAATGAGTGTACACTGCTATAAAGCAAAGCTTTCCAATCTTAGCATCCCCTTCCATCACCCGAAGCTAACATGCAAAATCCAGCCTTGGCCCTGTAAACATGGAACACAATTTCCAGACAAAATCTGCGTGCATTTTCTGCCATTCTTCGGAAAAAATCAACTACTCCCGCACAAAAGATGGTCTGTGCTTTGGTATTTTGCAAACTTCACAGTCAGCACCACTGAGAAGAAACCTTGACCCAAGGAGGGAGTCTGGAAACAGGAACAGGAAAGCAACTTGGAGCTAAATCCCTCCTTTTCCAGGAGTGATCTCCACTCAGAGTGGTCAGTCTCCCGCACTCGAAGCACCCGAACCCATCACCCTGTTTCTCTCAGCGAGGTTCAGGTTTATCATGGGGAGAACAACAGCACAGAACACTGCAAGTGTAGGGTAAATTGTGGCATCAAGCAATTGCAGGCACAAAATAGCTGTCAGGGCAGGCAAATACAGCCCAGCTTGGAAAAGAACTGTCCAGGAGGTGTTATAACTGATGTTTAAATAGCCCCTGAAATTAATTTCACTTTATTATCTGGGCAAAGAGCCAGAGCTCCAACAAATGAAGGCGATGGTGGATTTCTCCTCCTGTTTCAAAACAATGGCGCTCCTGAATGTGACCGAGGGGCAACCCCAGAAAGTGACCAAGGGCTAACCCCAGAAATGAACAGAGGGACAACCCCAGGAATGAACAGAGGGACAATCCCTGAAAGTGACAGAGGGACAACCCCAGGAATGAACAGAGGGACAACCCCAGGAATGAACAGAGGGACAATCCCTGAAAGTGACAGAGGGACAACCCCAGGAACTGACAGAGGGACAAGCCCAGCCAANCAGAAAGTGACCAAGGGCTAACCCCAGAAATGAACAGAGGGACAACCCCAGGAATGAACAGAGGGACAATCCCTGAAAGTGACAGAGGGACAACCCCAGGAATGAACAGAGGGACAACCCCAGGAATGAACAGAGGGACAATCCCTGAAAGTGACAGAGGGACAACCCCAGGAACTGGCAGAGGGACAAGCCCAGCCAACACCATCCTCCCTCTGCAGCGCTTCCAAGGAGCCAGCACGGAGCCAAGAGCAGGGCAGGCGCAGGGCTTTGGTTCAGGCCTGTCTGCTGCCTGCCCATGCCAGCTCCGCTTCCCGCAGCTCCGCTCCTGCCGCAGCTCCCGGGGAGAGCCCGGTGTAGCCCCGGTGCATACAGCACAAGCCTCTCCGGGAGCTCGGAGTCACGGGTACCATTGGGAGTACAGCAGCGATACTGCCGTTCCTCACGGATCTCCTGCCGTGTTCCAGGGCTCGCCCGAGCCTGGATCCACACGGATCTCCTGCCATGTTCCGGGGCTCACCTGGGAGCGCGGCCATACCTGGATCCACCTGGATTCGCCGCTCCCTCGGGAGGCCCTTCCCCGCGCTATTCCCTGCGGTTTCCCACGGCCCTGAAGACTCGGCCACGATAGCTTCTCATCGTTTCGGTAAGAAACGACCTGTGCCCCGCTCGCCCTCCGTGTCCCCCCCAGCACGCCGGGAGCATCCCCGGGTACCACGGGAGCATCCCCCCGCTCCACCTCCCGGTTATCCCGGTGCCACGGGACCCGCGGGGACACCCGTGTCACCCGTGACAGCGGCCCCGCTCCCCGGCAGCGCCAGCTCGGGGCTGGGGGGGCTCGCGGCCGTTCCTCGCTCCCTCCCCGTTCACCGGGGCAGCGCCGCGACCCCCGCGGGGGACTCACCTTGGCGCGGGTCACCAGGTGCGTGGCGAGCTTCACCACGGCGAAGTTGCCCTTGCCGATGGTGCGCTCGATCTCGTAGTAGCCGATGCGGGCGGGCCCGGGGGGCCGCGGGGGCGGC